>VSMD01126310.1:0-33381 GCA_008750895.1 Mirza zaza | reverse complement strand
TGAGACTTCTACTCTGATCCTACCCCCTTTCCATAATTTGTAATTAACAACCCATATTACTGCCATGGACTTCAACATTTAAAGGTCAATATGAATTTTACTCAGTTAACTCTTTCAAACTTGTTACAAAGTTTTATTCTGGTTGATTTCCCAGAAGATAATTAGACCAAGTTTTCTTGTGGAATCATACCTAGAACTGCATATGTTTGCTTGTTTGTGTTCTTTATCAATTAAGTGTGACTTTGGGTTAAATTACCCAAGAATACATGGCAGGACAAACTATTCTTTTAATTGCTCTAGGGTTTTTTGTTTTGTTTTCATTTTCCAAGACAATGACTCTCCTCCTGAAATGAGTTGGTGCAGGCACCATTTCTCATGAACTATTCAATTCAATACTAAGTGCGTTGCTGACAAGGGAAGAACAGCCAGGTTGTTTCCCTGTTTTAATGATCATTGTGTGATGGACTGACATCCCTCAGCTGTGACTATCTTCAAATGAAAGCCACCCATAGGTCCAGGTGACCCTGAGACATAAAACTGTGGATCGACTTCTCCCTTCCCTCACGTACAGAATTTCCTTTTGAACTCTGAGCTCATGGCTGTGGCTGCCCCACAAACAATACAAGGCAGAGACTCAGGTCCTCACTCGGAGTGGACAAGAACCCCTCACCGGACCTGATCCCATACAATAAGAAAGATTGTGTGGAAAGCGTTTTTATAAACACCACGCAAGAAAACAATGTACTTATTTCTTTTTAATTCTGTGCCATTAACCTAGGAAACTCTTCCCTTAAGAAAACCCTCTGGCTAATCCGCTGTATGTGAGGTAATTATGGTGAGACATCTATGAGATATTGATCACCAGGAATTTTTTATTCACTGTGTGAGGAGCAAAATTCTATTCCTCTTTTCTATTAATTAACCTGGGTTGTTAGCTATCTAATATCAGAGACACATAACATTCTCCATGCAAGGCCCTTGACAGAGCACTTTTATGGAGCTAAATCACCGGGTCCGAGGAAAGACATTTTCTAACACTTGCATTTAGCATCCTTGAATAGTTACCCACGTGACAGCAGATGACAGACAACTCTTGAACTAACTCAAGACTGTCCTATTATTTGGAGGTCCTCTGTCCATTGATACTTGTGTGGATGGCACTCTTTCCTGCTCTAGATTAGGTGTGAGGGGTCCAAGCAGGATGGCATTCACCTCTCAGAGGTGAACCCTAGACACACATGTCCGTTACACATTGGCAGGGTCCTTGTGCTTTCTCAGAGTGGCACATACTGTGCAGTGCATCATGGCTCAAGGTCCAAACGCTCATAGCTGGATCCCGCTTCTTTCTACGACAGGCAAATTTCACTTCAGCCATATTTGTCCTCCTGCAAGAGACATTTTTTCTCACTTTGCTCACAAAAGAGGTTCCCAGCCCCCATTGGCTCTTTCCACTCCACTGCACCCACCAGGGCATTTGCATACTGTCCCCTAGGGAGGACCTTCCCTTGTGAGTATAAGATAAAGTCAGCCCTAATGAGACTGGCCTGGACTGACCAGGACTCCTCAGTCTGACTTCTCAAAATGAGGCTCCCTGCTCAGCTCCTGGGGCTGCTGGTGCTCTGGGTCCCTGGTAAGGACAGAAGGAGATGAGGAAGGAGGACGGGGAGTGGGTGAGCTCGTGGGGGGCGGGGGGTTGGGGCAGGGGGGACACAGCTTCCCATGTTTATTGTAACCATGTGTTGGAGACATATGATCTTTGCTCCTGGGAAGGAAATTTATATTTTGATCTTTGAGTAATAAGGAGCCCTCTAAAAACTACAATGATGAGGGCCATGAGTAAAAAATTGAAAAACAATGTTCCTTGTGCCTAGTAAGTAATGGGCTCATTTTAGAAAATTTATTTGTATCATATGAATCACAATATGTACAAAAGAATAACTTTAAATAAATAGCATTACAAAAATCCTGACAATCTCTCATAATGATATAGATAACATTGTACTACTTCTGTCTCATTCTTCCAGGATCCAGTGGGAAGATTGTGATGACCCAGACTCCACTGTCCCTGCCGGTCACCCCTGGAGAGCCGGCCTCTATCTCCTGCAGGTCTAGTCAGAGCCTCCTGGATAGTGATGGAAAGACCTATTTGTACTGGTACCTTCAGAAGCCAGGCCAGTCTCCAAGGCGCCTGATTTATCAGGTTTCCAACCTGGACTCTGGGGTCCCAGACAGGTTCAGTGGCAGCGGGTCAGGGACAGATTTTACATTGAAAATCAGCAAAGTGGAGGCTGAGGATATTGGAGTTTATTACTGCATGCAAGGTCTACAATATCCTCCCACAGTGGTGCAGCCTCGAACACAAACCTCCCTGCTGTTGAGGCCCAGCTGCCCACAAGGGCTGCTTCTCTGGGGAGCATCTCAGCAGGTCCTCTGAGTCTGCAGAAGTGGAGGCTGGTGGAGAAACAGGGACAGTTTGCTGCTAAGAACTCTGGCCCCTGGGAGCCTCAGCTGCTCCTCAGGTCCCTCATGTTAAGGCCCATCAGCTGCACAGCCTAGGCACGGCCTGAGCAGCAGGAGAATTCGGATGGTCCAAGTGGCCCATGAGCAACCAGCTATGATGAAAGAGAGAGCAAATCAAAGCTCATCCTCATCCTGTCTTGCCTATAATTGACAACCAGACAATGGATGCAGATTTGTGGCCACACAGGTTGAGTACATAGTAGAAATCACCAGTTGAGTTTTTTTTTTAACAAGATAATTATTGATTACATTGGGAAATTGGTATTTTCTCATTTTCCCACTGCCTACTCCTCCACCATGCCCAGGAAACTGTCCTTTCCACTGTCATGTTTGAGAAAGCATCTACACAAGCTGTCCTCAGGGGAAGTATGGCTAAGAATAATTAGTAAAAGTGTTTGATTTTTGACTATTCAAATAGACTTTGTAAATTATTAGTAGATATAAGATCATACTGCCAAAAGACTTTGATCTGCCTCAATTACCTTTAGCAGCATAAAAAGGGATTCTTGCAATTCCAAAAGTGAGCCTTCAAAATAAACAGCATAAACTCAAAGATGCAGACTCTAAAGTTTATTTCATAGACCATAGGGAAAATACAGAATTATATGAGATTTTTCTTTCTCTCCAAAATTCTAAGAATTTTTAAAGTATTTAAACTAAATACTATTTTAGAGATGACAAGTTGGATACTATGTTGTTATAACAAAAAGTTTCAAACAACATAAAAATACGTTACTTTCACTTGAAATCATCCCGACCTATAAAATGAATTTAAATTCTATGTTTTTCTTGTAAGTTCACAGAACATTTATACCTTTATTAGATTCCATTTAAAATATTGCTCTAAAATTTTATCAGAGCTAATATTGAGTAATGTCAGTAACTTGTCATGACAAGATGTGATAGACTAAAATAATGATTGAAACAACATAACAAGATTTGCTGAAGGCTCCGTGTGTAAAGTAAGAATCAGACTATTCTCTTTTCCAAGATAATGGACCCGATGGCAAGTGCAATTAAAATTCCAAAATTTCGTTTCATTTAGATATTAAAGGTATAGGGCAAAATTCAGATATAAATCAAGCAGACTGGAGCCCTCAAATTATGAGATATAAGACATTTAACGTGTTATTTTAAGGTTCAACAAATGCATCACTGAACTGAAAATGTATCATGGAATGCAGCAGGAGAAAACAGAGTGTACGTAGGAAAAGTAGGATTTAAACAATGCTGTAATTTTCTTTAGCCCTCATGTGATTGCCAACACCTAGTGACCTTGAGTTTCTGCTTTGATGTGAGTCGGGGAATAAGACCTAAACCCCTTCAAAGAGGTTGGATGTATAAAATAATCCTTCATGATATTGATATTCTATAGGGCTATAATCTCAATACAAAGTGCTGAAAAGAAAATGGTTTCCCTAAGCTGAGAGGGGATACAAGATGAATCAGAGGAAAACAGAATTGGCAGCTACAAAGAGACCTTGAAATCCAATGGGCTCAATGTGATAAGGTTTCTCTGTCTCTGGCTTAACAGTCCAGATGTAGGGAGGCGGCCTTGGGGTGTGAGGGCCTCTGCTCCATGGGTCACTCAGGTGGGCAGGGGCACTGCCACCCTCAGCATACAGCTTTCCTCCCCTTTCCACTGTCACTGCTTCCTGATCCATTCCTCGGCCACCCTGATGTAGAAAAAAATGACAAAAAAGCTGTTTTCTTGTTAAAAAAGAAAGAAATGTCGAGCTCTCCATCAGTGACAAATGTCCTTCTGCCTAAATCACATATATGAAAATTTCCATTGAGAGACCTGTTGATAAAGCCACTTTTTGTTACTTTTTATTTGTATTTTATTTAATATTTGTATTTCAATATACAGGGGTACAAGTGTTTAGGTTACATATATTGTCATTGCCCCACCTGAGTCAGAGCTTCAAGTGTGACCATCCCCCAGACAGTGCACACCACACCCATTAGGTGTGAATATACCCATCCCTCCTCCCCCTACCACCTGCCTGACACCTGATCAATGTTACTACTATATGTGCATAAGTGTCGGGCAGTTAAGTCAATTAATACCAATCTGATGGTGAGTACATGTGGTGCTTGTTTTTCCATTCTTGTGATACTTCACTTAGTAGAATCGGCTCCAAGCTCTATCCAGGATGGTATAAGAGGTGCTAGATCATAATTGCTTTTTGTGGCTGAGTAGGACTCCATAGTATACCTATACCAGATTTTATTAATTCACTCATGTATTGATGGGCACTTGGGTTGTTTCCACATCTTTGCAATTGTGATTGTGCTGCTGTAAATATTATAGTGCAGAAGTCTTTTAAATCTGAAAATTCATTTACATGATTTCAGGAAATTAGTTGATGAGTATAAAATTAGATTTGTGGCAGCCTACTTAGACTTGTCACTTACTATTTGATCATTACTGTCAAAAAGTGATCTGTGACTTTCTCTCCCCCTTTGAAAGAAATCTGCCTTTTTTTTCTTTAACATATTGATATTAACATGCCAGAATATAGATTTATGCTATCTTTGTTCCAGTGAAATATAGAAATGTCAGTCCTATACAGCTCTATTCCCTCTTTCCTCATTTTGTGCTTCTTATAGTTATACATATAACTTCTGTACATATTAGAAGTTCAGTAAAGTACATTGTTGCCAGCATATTAATCTTCAGTGAATAATTTCACTGATTTCCAAAGAGGATACACAAAGGTACCCTCCCACCAGCAATGTATGAGGTTCTTGTTGTTCTATATCTTCACCAGTACTTGGTATTATAAGACATTTCAATTTACATTCTTCTAGTACATGTGTAACAATATCTCACTGTGATTATAATTTACATTATTATAATTAATGAAGCTAAACACCTTGTCATATGTTTACGGAACATTTTACTATTGTCTCTATTGAAATATCTGCATAAGTCTGACCATGTTTCCAACGGATTTGCTATTTTTGTTAGATTAATACATATACATTAATCATATATATGAATATATCATTGTATTTCTACATATACATATGTGTATTATACATCACAAATATGCCCAACCATCTAAAACATACATTTATGCAATAGATATATAAATAAATGTATATCATTATAGAGAGACAGAAACACACATAAACAGAAACTTTTTATTTTCTCCCTCTGATTTCACTCTCTTAATGGCATGCTTAGTTGAACAGGTTTCTGGGGTTTTTTTGTCTGTTTGTTTGTTTTAACTCTTGACAGAAGTTTTATTTTTTATTTATTTATTTATTTATTTATTTTTGAGACAGAGTTTCACTTTATTGTCCAGGCTAGAGTGAGTGCCGTGGCGTCAGCCTAGCTCACAGCAACCTCAAACTCCTGGGCTCAAGCAATCCTGCTGCCTCAGCCTCCCAAGTAGCTGGGACTACAGGCATGTGCCACCATGCCCGGCTAATTTTTTCTATATATATTTTAGTTGGCCTATTAATTTCTTTCTATTTATAGTAGAGATGGGGTCTTGCTCTTGCTCAGGCTGGTCTCGAACTCCTGAGCTCAAACGATCCACCCACCTCGGCCTCCCAGAGAGCTTATTTATTTTTTTAAATAAAAAAATTCTCACTACTGGGCATTTACCTCAAGGAAATAAGCAAATTTTATTTAAAAAAACACCTGCAGTCAAATATTTATAGCAGCACAATTCACAATTGCAAAGATGTGAACAGCTTTCTCTTGGTTCTCTATTATCCATCCTATAACTTTCAAACTATCTGTTCTTATGTCTTTAAGAAAACATATATGGTTTTTTCTAAATCAAGATTTAATAAGTTTTTTTTAACTGGTATGTTTAGCCTATTAATGGTTATGTGAATTTCCGGGTTTCTTTCTGAAATCATTCCTCTCCACCTGAAGATCACTGATTGCTCTAGCAGTGCAGGCAGAAGGACAATGAATTCTCTTAACTTTTGCTTCTCTAAAAACATATTTATTTTGCCTTCAATCTGGAAGGATTCCTCCCCTAATCCCGCCCAATGCAGAATACTAAGCCATCTCGTATCCTCTATTCTTCTGCCAGGACTGGAATTAGGGTAAGACAAATAAGGCCCCAGGGCACAAATGTTAAGGGGCATCAGAATTGTCTATAGTCAGGGTAAATTGTTGAGACATGTGTTCCTGAAACAGGTTGACCAGATGGCTTGTGGGCAGCAGGCCTGGGTCCTGATGAGGGGGGTGGGGTGAGGGCAGGCAGCACAGGGGTAGGGGAGACAGTGTTCTCAGGCACCAGGGCTTAGTACTCCACAGGGGCCATCAGGACAGGGCTCCCAAGGCCTGCAGGCTTCAGGGGACAGAGAAGCTCACCTGGGCCTCTTTTCTCTGGAGAAATCCCCTGTAAAAGTTCTAAGAATGTGTTTAAATATGAGTGAGTCAGGGTGCAGTCAGCTGGGCGCTGTCCAACTTTAGGGCTTTGACGTGGGCCCCATGGATATGGGATTCTGAACCCTGAGGAAAAGGCCTCGCCCACCCCAAGTGGATGCTGGTATCTCTAGGAGACAGTGCACCCACACCTGGAAACTGAAACCTCTGCCTCTGAAGCCAAGTGCAGCTGGCAAGGTGAAGAGCTTTCCTGGGAGGGGAGTGATTACAGACACCAACAGGGAGGAAAGAGGCTTCTCCTGCTCTTGTCCTCCTCTCCCTCTACTGCCCTCTGTTGGCAGACTCTAGCAAGGAGACGCTGCAGAGGAGACATGAAGTCCAGACTCCCAGCCCTGGCCTATCCAGACAGGGCATGGAGAAGGAAGAGGGGCCTTTGCCTCCCATGTGTATTCTCTGCGCGTTGTTAGATGTGCGTGTCCTGTCCTCCAGGATGGGGCATGTGAGATTTAGATCTGAGAGAGTGAGGAAGATTCCAGAATGAGAAAGGACCTGTGCTCTGCTGAACATTCTGACACAGAAAGAGGGGGATGGAGGATAGTGAAGGTGACTACTAAGGCTCCTTTGGGCCTTGTAAATATGTTCATTTCTAAACTGGATATTTTTTTTGGAGTCTGAATAAAAATTACAAAAAATCGATGTAGCCTGAAATAAAATAGAATGAAATGAAGAAAATGTCTCATAAAGTTTATGCACAACCTTGTAATTCTCTCTCATTATTTCAGTGGGGATGTTGTGATGACCCAGGCTCCACTGTCCCTGCTGGTCACCCCTGGAGAGCCGGCCTCCATCTCCTGCAGCGCTGGTCAGAGCCTCCCGCATAGCGATGGAAACACCTATGGGAATTGATACCTGCAGAAGCCAGGGCAACCGCCAAGGTGCATGATTTATAACTTTACCACATACGATTCTGGGTCGTCAGACAGTATTCTTGGCAGCAGATCAGAGACAGATTCACACTCAAAATCAGCAGGTGGATGGAGCTTGAGGATTTAGGAGTTTATGACCTCATGAAAACTACAAAGTTTCTTCTCACAGTGTTGCAGCCCCAAACAAAATCCTCCCTTCTTGGATTGTCCCAGCTGCCCATATTTGTTCCTTCACTGGGGAGCAGACAGAATGTATTCTCAGCATCTGTGTAAGAGGAAGATGTTGGAGACCTCAGGGGAACAAGTTGCAGCTGGACCATGAGTTCCTGGCTACGGCTCAGGCACCATACATAGGACCACATCCACTGTGGCAGCCGTAGCATAGCAGAACCTGCAGCAGATTAGAGGTCCAAGTTCCCTCTGAGCAACCAGACAGGAGGAAGGGAGAGCTGACTGGATCCTCTCACCTGAAGCTAATCTTAATCCTCTCTCCTTTGAATGCATTTGTCACTTACATTCATTTAGGTTAACAGTCAACCAATCGAAGCTGATTCATGACAAAACAGTGGCACATTTTTTGGTATTGCCTTGGCTTATCAATCACTAGTCTATATGCAGCCAGATACTATTTGGTGATGATGACATCTGTCTTCACACCTTCACCACTTGTGTCCTTATTCTCAGCACACGTCTCTCTCTAGGACCAGAGCAGTCTCGGGGCTTTATGCTACTGTTCTCAGGGGAGTAGCCAAGTATAATATTTCACAGCCTTGGTTTCTTCACTAATAGATAGACTTTGGAAAATCTATTTAATAATGAAAGTCTAGTTCCAGAGGTCTTTGAACATTCTCAGTCAAAATGGGTTGAAGTTAAGAATGATGTTTTCTGAATTCCAATGCCACATTTTAAAATATGCAAATAAGAACAACGTCTGAGTTAATTATTGAGTGTAGTATGACACAGTCAATGGAATTTTGATAAATGCAAGATACTATGTAAGTCAATAGTTACCTGAAGAAGAAGAAAAATATTAAGCCCTTGGGCATGGGAAGTAAATCAGAAGAGGAAGCAAGTGGTGGAGATCAGCTGTAGGCACAGCGCACAGATCTGTGTCTCATATGTTGGGGTGTTAATGCTGGTGGGGTGGGGTTGAGATATGAACCCAGATGGAAGCTCTGATGGCTATCTCAGGAAGAATCATAGAGTTGAAGGGACACCTGCCTGGCACTAAACGTGCCACTGCAAGGTCACGGAGCATGGCACATCCCACAGGGCTTTGAGGATTTAGTGAGGAAAGAGTTCGTGAGGTTCCTGCCTAAATGTACCTTAGGTCATATCACACATTCCTAGTGAACCCAGGAGGACATAGGTGACCTTACAAAAATGGAATCTGCCCTCCATATACACCTGGGGATGAGTGGTCTCATTTGGTCTCTCACTGGGGAGGATGGTCCCTCAGAAGAGACCATGTAGGTAGATAAAGGGGCTGGGGACCAGAGGGCGGAGCGGGGCCTGGGGTGGTCAGCAGGAGATGCAGTGGTGGTGTCCCAAGAGTCACATCTGGAAACATTTGACATTATGTTTTATACCTGAAAGTCCTGCCCTCTAAGACTTTATATTCTTTATAGATAAGGATATTCTGTTACATACGCCCAATACAACTTTGAAATTCATCACTCCATGTAGTCTCCACATCCAATTCAAGTTTTAACAATAGGTTCCCCCAAATTTCCTTTTTGACAAAATGTCCTCCAGGCAAAAAGACATTGTCTGCAGGTGAATCTGTGCTGCCCTGGTCTGACCTGGGACACCTGGGGACACTGGGCCTGTCCTGATCACTTAGATGAGCCAGCCCTGCAGCTGTGCCCAGCCTGCCCAGCCCCTGCTGATTTGCATATTCCCACAGCACAGCCCCCTGCCCTGCAGACTTATCAACAGGCTGGTCACACCCTGTGCAGGAGTCAGTCCCTGTCAGGGCACAGCATGGACATGAGGGTCCCCACTCAGCTCCTGGGGCTCCTGCTGCTCTGCCTCCCAGGTAAGGAGAGAGACCCCCAGGAATGTTCTCAGCCATTGTGCTCAGGACTCCCTCAGGGAGGTCGTCTTATAATATGATTAATTATATGATTGTTTGTTTTATTTTTCCAATCTCAGGTACCAGATGCGACATTCAGGTGACCCAGTCTCCATCCTCCGTGTCTGCATCTCCAGAAGACACAGTCACCATCTCTTGCCGTGCTAGTCAGGGCATTAGCAATCGTTTATCCTGGTACCAGCAGAAACCAGGGAAACCTCCTAAGCCTCTGATCTATGCAGCATACAACTTGCACTCTGGGGTCTCATCGAGGTTCAGTGGCAGTGGGTCTGGGACAGATTATTCTCTCACCATTAGAGGCCTGGAGACTGATGATGCTGGAACATATTTCTGTCGTCAGTATAAAAGTAACCCTCACACAGTGTTACAAGACCGAACAAAACCCCCCAGGAAGCAGATGTGTGAGGCGGTGCTGCCCCAGCTGCTCCTGCTGGAGCTGCACCTCCCGGTGCCTCCATCTGCCCAGAGCTTTTCTTAGAGACAGCCACGTTGTGAAGGTTTTGGAAGACAGGGCCAGGGAGTCCCCTCTGTGTTCTAACTCTTCCTCAGCCTCAGCAGTGCAGACATGACAAAGCCTCTCCTGAGTTAATAAAGGACGACAATTATGATACCTGGGAGTCTCTTTTATGGCATCAGTTGGGTTCATACAGCAAAATACAAGCCAGTCTACAGATTTGAAGCAAAAATTGCTTTAATACAGGAAATTAGAATTGGAAGTACAAGCCTGAGTGTAGGGTTCAGGGAAGCTGATGCTAGAAACAGGGGACTCTCTGGTGATTTGACAGTAGCCACAGTCTCTCTGCCATGCATGTTTCGAGCTGCCTGGCCATGTGGTCCTCAGACCGGTCTTGGAGGCTCAAAGGTAGGGGTGCTGACATTCTCAACTGGTACAACTCGTCACCAGGGGATCCTCCAATCCTCAGTTTGTCCAGGTGTCTGCCTGCAGGTGTCAATGCATGTTGAATCATCCTCTCCTGACTTTCAAATATGATGGGAGGGCATCTCATTGAGTAACTCTACAATAAACCTCAGAGAGGAAAGCAGTTTTGGGAAACGTGCTTCCAGAAATGGTGGTGGTGTTGGGATTGAATTCTGGCAGCCACATGAAGTCAAAATTGGCCCAAATCTCAGAACTTTTCAGGTATGGGATGGCCTCAGAATATGCTTGAATGTGCTTCCACACATTAGTAGCAAGTATGGGATGATTGCAAGAAATCTTTCTTAAGTCATAGAGTAAAGTGAAAAATGAGAAAATAGTCTAGAATCTATAGTAATCATTTAACAAACAAATGAAAAACCTTTCTGGACTAAACAAATGAGAAAACGTAAAGGTCCATATAGTATAAGTTTTCCTTGATATGAAAACTTCGCTGCCCAACATTTGTCCTGATGCCAGCTGCATCATCAACATCACTGTGAGCATGTTGCACATGCAAAGTAGCAAATGCATCTTAGACACACTGAATGACCATCTTCATTTTAACAACTTCACAGGTAATCTACAGAAGTTTTAAGAAGCTATGTGTTCAAGGACGTTTACTGTTACCTAAAGATATTTCTTTTCCCAAGGAAGGAAAGTCTTATGTTGAAAATACGCCCAGCTTTATTTCTATTTAATGCAAAATTACATTTGAAAAGTATTTTAAGTTGTAAAAATAAAAATTATGAAAAACCTAATGTTTTTCCATGCACAATTACCTTGAAAATTAAATGCAGTAAATAATTTTAGAGACTATAAATTTATAAAGTAAAAGAATAGATTAAAATTGTATGCACCTCTGTTTAGAGATGATTGGACTTACATTTGCCTGCTTAGCCTGCTTTGGGGATGTTGTTCAGTCCTGCTACTTTGCCCTACAGATGCTCTGCCTTGAGTGGGCACTAACTTGGCTCTGCATCAAACACAATCCAAAGGCTGAGCAAAAGCTAAGTGTCCTGCAGTAGAACCACCCTGCTGACCACCTTGATCAGCCAGACGATTGTTAACATGAACATCCACGTGCATGAAAATAAATGCTCAGTGTTATTAGCCATGGAATTTTGAGACATTTAACTCATATATGTAATTTTTCCATAAATGAGGAACATTTCACTCTTTTTATTCAAATATTATTTTGTTTTAATTTCCTCTTAATATATTTCTAAATGGACTACTAAATGGTCATACTTATGCCATCAGTTTTAATTTAATACATCTATCTACGTGGCAGTATGTGTACATATTATATTGATCAGCTTTAGCCAAGGTGATGGAGTCAGTAAAAGCTATTAGCTCAGCCTGTTCGTAGAATTTCTGTGTTTTCCTGTCTTATAAATCATCTGCATTCAGTGAGATGTTGTGTGGCACATGCCTGCTAGGAACAAAATAGAAGCCTGCTGACTCATTTCTGTCTGTCTACACCTTGGTACATGAGTGGATCATGTTGATAAGAACTTTATTTTGCAAGTATGCCTTCATTTGGTGCTTAGCAACCTTTCCCAAGGGTCCTGAAGCTGCCACAAAGAGGAACACTCAATTGTCCCCAGGAGTGTGTGGGCACAGATGACCACAATGACACAGACGAGCTGGACCCGGCTCTGACTCTTCAGCTACTGATCTCATTTCCCAGAAGACAGATGTTGCTGTCTGTGCAGGCAAAGGACTCTTCCTGTGATGGTCCTCTAATCTCCTCTCCACTCCCATGCGCACAGCAAAACCCCCAGCACAGACTCAGGCACTCTTCTTTCTAACAGTTTTGAAAACTTCTGTTCACACTCCTGAACCTATAAAACCACTCTCTACAAATCTGCGGTTTCCCTAAACCAGTTAAACTCTTTTCCTTTCCCAATCTTCAAAAATAAAGACAAAGTAAAAACATACTCTTGATGAACACAAATCAAGAGAAATGATTACTTTCAGACATGCTCTGCAAGAAATTTAAGAGGAAATTCTTCGGAATTACAGGAAACGACAACAGACAACAACCTCAATCCACAGGAAAGAAAGAGGGGCTCAAAAACAGGCAAGAAACAAGAAAGAAACTAGAAACAACAACAAAATGTTTGCTTTAACTTCTATGACATTCAAGTTCAGGAAGAGACATACTTGTGACAGATGTCAGAAGGACAGTCACCTTGGTTGGCACAGGGGAACAGTGACTGACAGGGAAAGTGCATGATGGAAGTATCTGGGGATTGTAAAATGTTCCATAGCTTCGTTTGGATACTATATATGCATGAAACATTGTTAATTGTACATTTAATATTTCTACCCTTTATGTGTTTTATGTCAATTAAAAAATAGAAAATGCTGGGCTTGTTGGCTCAACATGTAATCCTAGCACTCTGGGGCGCCGAGGTGGGCAGATTGCTCAAGGTCATGAGTTCGAAATCAGCCTGTGTAAGACTCCGTCTTTACTAAAAAAATAGAAAGTTGCGAATTGGCCAACTAAAAATAGATGGAAAAAATTAGCTGGGCATGGTGGTACACGCCTGTAGTCCCAGCTACTCGGGAGGCTGAAGCAGCAGAATTGCCTGAGCCCAGGAGTTTGAGGTTGCTGTGAGCTAGGCTGACGCCACTGCATTCACTCTAGCCCAGGCAACACAGTGAGACTCTGTATCAAAAAAAAAAGAAAAAACAAAAACAAACCAGAAAAGACCAAACCAAGTCTCTATTATGCAAGCAGGTAAAAAAAAAAATTCATCAAATATTTATGGAAAATAACCTCATAAAAAAAAGTATAATGTGCCTGGGAAAAAGCTGAAGAACTATTATAAAAAGTGGAAGAAAAGGAAGGAAATATTATAATAAGTACTTTCTCCTGCTGGTGCTCAATAGATTTTTTCCTGTGTTCGTTTCCATCCAACTACAGAGAACATTTTCTGTTCCTTTGCTCTACACCGATGCACCCAACAGGGCATTTGCATACTGTCCCCTGGGGAGGACCTGCCCCTTAAGTGAGATAAAAGCTCAAATCTAACCTTGACTTGCCTGATCAGGACTCCTTGGTCCAACTTCTCAAAATGAGGCTCCCTGCTCAGCTCCTGGGGCTGCTGGTGCTCTGGGTCTCTGGTAAGGACAGAGGGAGATGAGGAAGGAGGACAGCGTGGGAGAGTGAGCTGTGGGGCCCCACTGCCTGCCACGTGTGCTCTGTGCATGTGTTAGATGTGCACGTCTTGTCCTCCAGGATGGGTCAAGTCAGGCTTAGATCTGAGAGAGTGAGGAAGGTTCCCGAAGGAGTAGGGACCTGTGCTTTGGTGAAGTCTCTGAAACAGAAAGAGGAGATTGTGTAGGGGACTTCTAGAGGTTCTCTCCAGACTTGAAAACCACTGTTCTCTTTGAAATTGAATGTTTTGGGAAAATAAATCAAAATCACACATATGAAGTATAACTTAGCCTGAAATAACAAAAGAAAATTGTCAAAGTGTTTCCTAATGTGTGTACATAACCTTTCCTTTCTCACTCATTATTTCAGGATCCAGTGGAGATATTGTGATGACCCAGACTCCACTGTACCTGCCGGTCACCCCTGGAGAGCCGGCCTCCATCTCCTGCAGGTCTAGCCAGAGCCTCCTGCATAGCAATGGAAAGACCTATTTGCATTGGTACCTGCAGAAGCCAGGCCAGTCTCCACAGCTCCTGATCTACTGGGGTTTCACCCGGGCCGCTGGGGTCCCAGGCAGGTTCAGTGGCAGCGGGTCAGGCACAGACTTTACACTGATTATTAGCACCGTGGAGGCTGAGGATGTCGGGGTTTATTCCTGCATGCAAGCTCTACAACATCCTCCCACAGTGGTACAGCCCCAAACACAAACCTCTCTGCTGGGTGGCCCAGCTGCCCACCAGTGTTGATTGTCTGGTGAGCAGGTGTCATAGAGCACGTTGCAGGGAACCTCAAAGAACATGCCTCAGACCACTGATCTGGCCCATGAGGGCTGTGGCTTCATCCTCTGTGAGAGCCTCGGCCTGGCAGAACCTATGGGAGAATGGAGGGGGGTTCAAGTGCCCTGTGAGAAACCAGATAGGATGGAAGAGAAAACTGAATGAAAGCTCATCCGAATCTTCCCTGCCTGCCCTACATTTATTTGTCAATTAGTTCATTCAGTTTAACAGTTTGACATGAAGTCTGACTGATAGAAATCCAAAACTAATGCATTTTTTGGATTTTATTTTCGTTGAATAGTTACTGGTATTCATGCACCTGGATTCATTTAGTGATATAGACTCTGTTCCTTCCCCTCCACCCACCTGCACACTCCCCCTGCATTTATTTATTTATTTATTTAGCCCATGTCTCTCTAACAAAGGGGCAGGGACAGCATTTTATACTATTGTTTCCAGGAGTACCCAAGTAAAATTGTCCTTATTCTTAGGCTTTGACTTCTTTTTTTTTTTTTTTTTTGAGACAGAGTCTCACTTTATTGACCAGGCTAGAGTGAGTGCCGTGGCGTCAGCCTAGCTCACAGCAACCTCAAACTCCTGGGCTCAAGCAATCCTGCTGCCTCAGCCTCCCAAGTAGCTGGGACTACAGGCATGCGCCACCATGCCCGGCCAATTTGTTCTATATATATTAGTTGGCCAATTAATTTCTTTCTATTTATAGTAGAGATGGGGTCTCGCTCTTGCTCAGGCTGGTCTCGAACTCCTGAGCTCAAATGATCCGCCCACCTCGGCCTCCCAGAGAGCTAGGATTACAGGCGTGAGCCACTGCGCCTGGCCAGGCTTTGACTTCTTGATAGACTTTGTTAAAACTATTTAAAAGCAAAAGTCATGTGTCAAAGTTTTTGATTAGTGTCAGTCACAGCATGATGAAATGAAAGGAGAGATATTTGAATTCCTTATCTGAATTGTAAAAATAAATAATCAAGTCTGGAAGAATTAGAAAACATACATTTATATGCCATATTCAAGAGATTTTTTGAAAATATAAGATAATATAAGGTAATTTTGTCTCTCAAGAATAAGAATATTAGAATTGGGGCAGCAGTGAAGGAGAACTGGAAGGACACGTGGTAGACAGCAGCTGTTGGTGCAACACCCAGCTGCGATGCTCACATTTGTCATTGAGGGAATGCTGTGATGTTGGGGTTGAGCTACAAACCCTGATGGAATCTCATATGTATTTCTTGGAAATACAGTGATGACTGGTTCCTGACTGGCCTTCAGGTTGTGACCTGATGCCCCTGCAAGCTCGTGGGGAAGTCGTGTATCACGCAGGGCTCTGAGGCCTTAGTGACTCACATTTTAGCAAACGTCCTCGCAAATGCACTTTAGGTCATATGAAGCATTCCTAGTCATCCCGGCAGGGTATAGGTGAGCTTCCAAAATTGATTCTTCCCCCATCCTATATCTGGATGTGACTGGAAAGAGAATGGTCATTCAGGAGAGACCTTGTATGAAAATAATTCGGAGGTTGACCAGGGTGGAGCTGGTGCTGGAAGATCATCAGGAGATGCAGGGACCACGTCTGAGACACACATGAAGGACATTCAGTGCAGCTTTATAGAAGGAAACCCACAGGAATGAGGGAAGCTTAACTCCACCTTTGCGGTCCAGGACCAGCCACTGCTCCTGACCTAGACCTCAGCAAATGTCCCAAGGAGAAATCCAGCCTGGCGTTGCAGGATCAGCCCTAGTCCAGTCTGCTAAGGTGGCTCCACGCACCTGCCAGACTCAGCTGGATTCTCCTCCCAGTAGAATCTTCTGCCTGGGCCAAGCCCAAATTCTCAAGCACACTCAAATCTGCAAATTTCACTAAAGAACACAATGACAGGAGAACATCAGCTCACCTACAAAGGCTTTTGCCTCACTGGAATGTAGGTCATCTGCCTTTTGTTTCTTGTGTAGTGCTTTCATGTCATCACAAACATGACTTTTTAAATTTATTTCCCATTCTCTTCTGCTTTTGTCATGAAATTTTTTTTGTCTTCTAAGATCTGTAGCATTATTACTGTATGTGAAAGTTATTTTTTTTACTTCAAATTAAGTGCAAACTAGTACAACCAATATGGAAAGTAATATTGAGATATCTCAAACAACTAAAAGTAGTAATACCATTTGATCCAGCAATCCCAGTCTGGGCATCTGCCTAAGGAAAAAAAAGACATTGTATTATAAAGACATTCTCCTAATTGAAGTATCACAAGAATGGGAAAACAAGCACCACATATACCCAATATCTGTTTGGTACTAATTGATCAGCCCTTATGTGCACATATGGAAGTAACATTCATCGGGTGTCAGGAAGGTTGGAGGGGGAGGAGGGGATAGGTATATTCACACCTAGTAGGGGCAGTGCGCTGTATTTGGGGGATGGGCATGCTTGTAGCTCTGACTCGGGGAATATATGTAACCTAAACATGTGTGCCCCTGTATAATTCCGAAATAATAATAAGAATACTAGAGAAGCAAAAGCAGACACAGAATTATCCTTGCTATACCATTCAGTGGAGACAAGATGAGTAAAACCCAGATAGATTGGTTGATGAGAGTTGTTCAAAGTCATCCACCTAGTTGAAAAGGATCACAGAGAATTCTGGGAACTCCCTTTTTGGGCAAAGCTGTTCCTCAGTAGTTCTACAGATGGACCCATAATGCTCCTATGAACGTTCAAGTACTAGTTTTTGCGTGCACATATTTTTATATTTTTCTTGGTTATATATTAATACCTAGGAGTGGAATTGCTGGATAATGTGGTAACTCTTTGTTTAAACACGTACACTGCTGCACTGTTTTCCAGACATGCTATACCTTTTTCCATTTCTACCAGCAGAGTAAATATTCTATTTTACTCCCAATGAAATGAGAAGGACAAACCTCTCAGTGAGGGGGTGTTCAGATGAGCTCAGGATGTAAGAAAATAAATCCAAGGTAGCTCCGAGATGTTCATTAAACACTTCTTAAAGGTTTCATCATCTTACCAAACCTGGGTACATTTTTTTAATCCCTAGTGGGTGCCAACTCACTCCCAAGGTTGTTCAGAGGAAAGGATGGGCTGTGGAGATAGGAAAGTTTGGTTGGATAAGGAAGAATTCGCTCAAGACATAAACTAGGGATAACAGATCAGAATGAAAGACGGAGAGCTGAAGAATGTGAAATGAAAACTTTCTGTGGGAAGAACAGAAAATTCGAGCAAGAATTTGCTTGTTGTCATACAGCATGTCTGTCTTGAGGATCTTGGACGTGTGGACTAGTGCTGAATGTGAAAGGACCGAGCACGGACATCTATTCCTCTCACTAGTTCACTTGTCATAACTCCTCACATAGAGTAGGATCATCTTGAGAAATTAGATGTTTTATGTTTTTGCTTTTGTTAATGGATGAGCACTGTGTGTTAATCTCAAAGAAGAGAAGGTGGAAATAAATTGAGGGATCAGAATGTAAGTGTATATGCACATATTTATTTTATCTATTTTTTGTTAAGCCTGTGTAAATCTATAATTTTGAATTTAAAAGTCGAGAAAAATATCAGACATTACATTTACCATAAATTTAGTAAGATGGCAAAAGTTATTCCCCTTCCATTCTGCTTCCTATTTTTGCATGAGTTACATTGTCATTGTAGACACAGATTACATTATTATCATCAAGTCGTATTGCATTACATACTCTATATTTGTGGAATGAATCTCAGAAAATAACATTGATTTTGTTAACAGATTTTCAACTTAGGTAGATTAACTTTCAGATTTTGGTGATTTTTATTCTCCCCAACAGCCTTTTATGATCACAAACCTCAGTTTACTCTTCTTGAGCACTCCGATTTATTTCAGCTCTTGGTCAGCTGAAATAAATATTTCCAGGGTGTCTATTTTTAAAAATCATTGTGTATATTATGATTTTTGTAGTTTCAAAATAAAAATTTTCTTCATATTTGACATTTTTAGTTTAGCATAAAATGCATAGTTTATAATTTCTTTATTTTCTCAAAACTTTGTATGTTTTCAGATACTAATACATTGATTGCTGGAAGATACTTTTGCAGACTGGGACTCTGAAGCAAGGCTGATTTTATCTGTGAAAAAAAGAATCCTTAGGGCTTTTGGATTATTTATTTATTTAATTTTAGACAGAGTCTCCCTCTATTGTCCCAAGTAGATCGCAGTGGCGTGATCATAACTCCCTGCAACATCAAATTGCTGGTCTCAGGCAATCCTCCTGCCTAAGCCTCCCAGGTATGTGGGACTACAGCTGTGTGCAAGCACGTCTGGCAAAATTTCCTATTTTTTGAAGAGATGGCATCTCACTCTTGCTCGAGTTGATCTCAAACTCCTGAACTCAAGCAATTCTCCCTCCTTGGTTTCCCAGATTGCTAGGATTATAGGTGTAAAACAGCACACTTTGCCTGTTTTATATATATACATATATATAAATATTTTTTTTTTTTTTGAGACAGAGTCTCACTTTGTTGCCCAGGCTAGAGTGAATGCCGTGGCGTCAGCCTAGCTCACAGCAACCTCAAACTCCTGGCCTCAAGCGATCCTCCTGCCTCAGCCTCCCGAGTAGCTGGGACTACAGGCATGCCCCACCATGCCTGGCTAATTTTTTATATATATATTTTTAGTTGGTCAGTTAATTTCTTTCTATTTTTAGTAGAGACGGGGTCTTGGTCAGGCTGGTTTCAAACTCCTGACCTTGAGCAATTCGCCCGCCTCGGCCTCCCAGAGTGCTAGGATTACAGGCGTGAGCACCGGCCCGGCCTATATTTTTTAATGTAACAATTTATTTGTGTGTTTTCTCATTTTATAAATGTTTGACTAGAATTGTATGACACATTGAAATGTAATTGTTGCCAGCTAATAGCAGAAAATACCTGTGAAATGGTTGTGTGTGTGTGTGTGTGTGTGTTCTTTTTTTTTTTTTCTCTTTTCTGTAAGGCTGGCTTATCAGGGTCTTTGATGTGCGGTCTTGTAGGAAATTCGATGTTAAGCTCATACCCATGCTGTCTGCTCAGGGGTGCTCAATGCTGTGAAAAGAATTCTCAAATAAAACAATAGATGGTTAATGAAATAAGAGGCTATTGTGCTGTGATATTTCCCTTCAAGTGGACAATTATATGCTGTGAGTTTATTCCTCTCTTTATGTCAGGTAATTTATTAGCAAGGCCATCCTATCAGTAAATATGCATAAAGCATCACTGAAGCACTGTTTTTAATTATATGCAAAATATTGAAAACATCCAAAATGTCCACACAAAAAATTGTGGTTGAAAAACTATGGCAACTCGACACAACAGAGTGATTTGCAGTTGTATAATAAGGAGGAAGATCTCCATGAAGTGATGTGGAGTGATTTCTAGGGTATATTTAATATTATTAAATGATAATAGTAAAATGCAAACTCAAATCTATAATGTGTTATTATTCTTTTGAACAAGCAGGGGAGACTCTTCAAACAAACAAAACTGGGTGTGTAAACCAGAGTTCGCTGGGAGGGGTAAGTGGGAGGGAGTTGTTGAGGGAGGGGCATGGAGACAGGAGAGAGGGGATTAGACATGTGTCACAGGTGTCCCCTTTCTGAGTACACCTTTACCGCTTGTGTATATTTGTGTCTTTGGGGAATGTATTAATATGACACATATTCTATTCAAATAAATACCAGAAATCAACAAAGGTAACAGAAATCTAGATGGAGTACAAACAAAAGAAAATGAAACTAAATGTACTACGAATGAATGAAAAAAATAACCAGGGGAAAGGATTGGGAAAGAAAGTACAAATGTAAGTAACATTGCAATTCATTCTTTTGACTATTGTCAGTCGGCCTCAAGACAATGGAACTGTGAATAAAAATAGTACTTGAGTGACTAGCTCTGATTTCCTTTCTTCTTCCCCAGTTTCCTTTCTTCTTCCCCAGTGATGGCTCCATGGGATTTTCTACATGAGTTTAGAACAAGGGGTCTGTGTGGCCTGACAGGAAGTGCAGGTCCAAGGCTACCCCTGTCCACCATGTGACCTGTGGCCTCTGCCAGCTCCATCTGCTGTGCTTCTGAAGAAATACACCCAGGAGCATTCACTGGTCTTTCCTAGAAATTATACAAGGTTTGAAAATTGAATTCTCAGCATATTATAGGGGTACAGATGTTTAGGTTACATATATCGCCTTTGCCCCACCTGAAAATAAAAATTAAAAAAAATTTAAAAAAGTAATTCTCTCTCTTTCTTGCTTTTCTTTCCTTCTCTTTCATCATGTTTAAATTTAACATGTAGCAAAGCGTCTATGTCAGAGGTGGGGCGCAATACATATTTTGCAAAAATGGATAACAAGAAATGGTATTTCATCTTTCCAAAAGAAAGTCTGGAATCAGAGAGAATCCGGGTGAACACTCAGCTAGTCTCTCCAGTGATTTTGGTCAATTTATGTGGTGACAAATGGATATATGTGAGGGACCCTTGCCAGACCCCAACTAATGCAGGGTAATGGCCTTTTACAGAGCCAGCAAGCTAAGTAGCCAACAAAGACACTGCTCTCATCCTTCATAATTCGTATTCAAAACAGATTTAAAGCAAAAATTTTTACATTTCTATAAATAAGAGTTTAAACCTACACGAAATCCACGATGTATTTGGTTTAGAAAAAATAGAAAAGGATGGGATGGGCCCCCTCCATAATACACTACAGCCACCACCCCCTTCTGGTGAGATTACTAAATGGAATGATGTTTATGTCTAACCATAAAGGAAGACTTGAAACCAAGTTTCCCTGTGCAGCCTTCAGCCCTATTCTCCAAGGAACCCCCCATGGGAGTTGAGGGGACAGTGGGACAGACAGGAGGGAACCTTCCCACTGGTTATGACTGGGAGAGGACAACAAACACATGGTATAAGTCCAAACTGACTGTGTCACTGTGGACCCAAAGTCTGATGACTCCACAGTCACTGCATTGCTAATTAGAGTGCTGTGCAGCAAAACATACTGTAACCTCCATAACGACTAGATTCCAGACATGGTGTGGAAATCCCAATTCATAGACCATTGACATATGACTGAAAACAATAAGTCAGTGTCTAATGTGAGCACACATTAGTACTTGCATAGTACGTGGCAACCAAGTATTATTTGTGATACACATTATAAGAAAACATGTATGAAAATGTGCTAGATAGAACCTACACATCACCCCAAAAATGACCCCAGGTCACAGGGAAAGCCCTCAGGATTCTCTCACACTTGACCACAAGAGGGGGCACATGCACAACACTAACCCCAGAAGGGTCTCCTGTGTTGTTGATAACAGTGCCCAGGACAGCAGACTGATTCTGCCTTGATGATGATGATGATGATCACCACTTCTTCATTTTATTTGGTAGCTCATGCTTTTCATCCAGCAATGATGTTACACCTCTTTCTGCAGCCCATTCATCTAGCAGACCCAGACAACATAGAGTAAATAACACCCATGGAAACGCCTACTGTATTTAGCCGAAAAACAGTTCTCTTTGTCACATTATGTCCACAGAGCAGAGCATATGTCTAGGGAAATGAATCTAAAACAAATTACAAGTTAGAAAGAAAAGTGAGTGGGAGGGTCCGTGTAGTAAAAAAAAAAGTGACGATCAGGAGGCTGGAGTGTGGTCTGGTCATTGAAGGGCAGCAGGACAGGGATCAAGGTGTTCTCATCAAGGTGGGAGAAAGGTCACCACTGGCTCATCCTCCCCAGGACACTGGCCATGGTCTTATAGACGTGTAAGTCACACCCACATTTGCTTATACTCACAGCCACCTCCTGGCTCCAGAGACAGGATTGAGCTGATACATCTTCCTAGATCTTCAGGAACTGTGGACACAGGCTGTCAATGAGAAAGAGGACCGTGGAAAACAATGGCGTTGGTTACATGTGTGCCCCATCGGTTCTCAGGAAAGATTTTCCAAGTTGTTCTGATTACCTTTTTTTTTCTTTTATACCTATGACTCCTTCAAATATTTTTCTTGTACATATTTTTTTCCAAAAGCACAAGTCGGACTAACTCTATCCAGTCATGTCATATCTGGCTGGGAATTCTCTGATATTTCTTCTCTCTCTACCCACTACCCTCTCCTAATGTTTTACCTTTCATAGCAATCAACACACAATCCCATTGATTACTCAAATCATTAAAGGAAAACTTGGAAAACCATATTTTGAGAAATAAATACCAGGTCAATGTAGTCACCTATTCTTCAGCTGAGGCACCAGAATTTCTCATTCCAGGAAACCATGTCCCAACTGTGTGGATCTCATCATGGCACCAACAGTATCTTAGCCTCCCAAGTCAGAAGTAGTCAGTGAATTCTCTACATCTCCATTCTATTTCTGAAACATTCTAAGTGGTAGATAATGCTATTGATTTGTGCAAACCATTTATCTCACAACAGTTATGCAATGGTGGACGTGACTTTGCTTGATAACTCCCAGCCCTCTTTTCCTTTCTCCAGGATATCAACATTCCAATGGTAAATGGTCATGATAGACACATTCATTTCAGTGATCTTCATTTACTTCTTCAATGTTCTCTATTTTGCAACAGGTTTTAGGTAGAGATGACTATTGGGGGGAAAAGGTCAGAGTCAGACAACGTCTCTGTTCAGTTGTGCTGCTACAACTAAATGCCACAGACTGGGAAACTTATCAACAATAAAACATTTATTTCTCACAGGTGTTGAGTTCTGGAACTTGGAGGTCCAAGATCAAGACACCAGCAGATGCAGTGTCTAATGAGCCTGGCTCTCTGTGAGTTCAAGATGAAATTTTGTTTCTGTGCCCCCACATGTTGGAAGGAGTGAGGGCAAAAGGAGACAAAGTGAGTGTTGTGTCCTCATGTTGCAGAAGAGCTAGAAGGAGCAGGCGGTGCTCTGGAGCCTTGTTCATGAGGGCATCCATCTCACACATGGGGGCAGAGCCCTCCTGATTCAATCACTACCAGAGAGCACTACATCTGTTACCATCGCCTTAGGGTTTAAGGTCAACATGAATTTCAGAAGGACACGAACATTCAAACCATAGCAGACAGGCATAGCCTATTCCTGACAAACTCTACATATAACCACATATTATGAGTGATCAAACTGCCTTGATTAACTTTGATAAAGATTTCCCATACAAAGGTTTTATTAGTCATATTCATTTATCATCACCATCAATGACATGTTGAAATTGGAAGTTTGTGCAAAACAATGCTGTGTACAAAATAATGAATAAGTGGATTTCAAATATACAGCTAAAATTAAAATTCATTGAAACAAACAAAAATAATAAATGACATGTTGATATTACATATTATAGCTTCTGATACCATGCACAGATGAGAAATCCCTTCCTTAATATTCTTGACAAAAATGAAAAATTTGAATCTAATCAGTGGAAAACATCAAATAAATTTGATTAGAGGGTCATTTGCAAAAAACTGGCCTGTATAACTCAAAAGTTTCAAAGTATTGAAAAACAAATAAAAACTAAAGAACTATCACAGGTTGGAGGAAATGAAGGAAACATGGAAACTAAATGCAGTATGGAATCCCGGAATTTTACCCCAAAACATAGAAAAAGACATTTGTGTAAACCTAAGTGAAATTCAAATATGAATTGTAAATTAATTAATAGTATACGATTAATATTAATATGAAAGTTATTTAAAGTGCTCGCAAAATAAAACCGTCCCAAAGGAATTTTATGTTAAGCTAAACTATCCTTCAGAAAGAAAAAAGAAAGGATGCCATGACTAGCAGATATGCTATAAAATTAATTCAAAAAGAAATCCTTCAGAATCTCGTTATATTACAGAGACAGTAACTTGAATCATTCAGATGGAACAAAGGCCTCAAAAATAGACGAAACAAGAAAGAAACATTAAAATCCGTTATCCTACTTAGACAGCATGGAATTTCTCTGTATTAGTTTCATCCAAACACAGGGGACATATATGTCACTTTGCTCACAAGAGAGACCCACACCAACCTGTTGTTCCTTTCCACTGCACTGCACCCACCAGGGCATTTGCATACTGTCCCCTAGGGAGAGCCTTCCCTTGTGAGTCTGAGATAAAGCTCAGCCCTGACCTGGCCTGGAATGACCAGGACTCCTCAGTCCAACTTCTCAAAATGAGGCTCCCTGCTCAGCTCCTGGGGCTGCTGGTGCTCTGGGTCCCTGGTAAGGACAGAAGGAGATGAGGAAGGAGGATGGGGTGGGAGAGTGAGCTGTGGGGACCCACTGCCTCCCATGTGTGCTCTGTGCATGTGTTAGATGTGCGCGTCTTGTCCTACAGGATGGGCCAGGTGAGATTTACATCTGAGACTGTGAGAAAAATTCCAGAAAGAGCAAGAGCCTGTGCTCTGGTGAAGACTGTGACACAAAAAGAGGGGAACAGTATATAGGAATTCTATAGGCTCCTTTGGGCTTTGAAAATCTCCATTCTTTTGCAAAACTGTATATTTGGGGAATATGATTCATACCCTAGAACAGACAAAAATTTAGCCTGAAATAATTATCAAAAGCAGATTATAGGCCGGGCGCCGTGGCTCACGCCTGTAATCCTAGCTCTCTGGGAGGCCGAGGTGGGCGGATCATTTGAGCTCAGGAGTTCGAGACCAGCCTGAGCAAGAGAGAGACCCCATCTCTACTATAAATAGAAAGAAATTAATTGGCCAACTAATATATATAGAAAAAATTAGCCGGGCAGGGTGGCGCATGCCTGTAGTCCCAGCTACTCGGGAGGCTGAGGCAGCAGGATTGCTTGAGCCCAGGAGTTTGAGGTTGCTGTGAGCTAGGCTGACGCCACGGCACTCACTCTAGCCTGGGCAACAAAGTGAGACTCTGTCTCAAAAAAAAAAAAAAAAAAGCAGATTATATTTGGGGGATGGTCACACTTGAAACTCTGACTCAAGGGGAGTAGGGGGGCATCAACAATATACGTAACCTGAAAATTTTTATCCTAATAATATGCTGAAATAAAACTAAAAAAAAGCAAATTATGAAAATGCCTCTAATGTTTGTATATAACCTTGCACTTCTCCCTTCTTATTTCAGGATCCAGTGGAGATATTGTGATGACTCAGGCTCCACTGTCCCTGTCTGTCACCCCTGGAGAGTCGGTGTCCATCTCCTGCAGGGCTAGTGGGAGCGTCACAAACAATAAAGGATATATCTATTTGAATTGGTTGCTGCAGAAGCCAGGCCAACCTCCAAAGCTTCTAATTCATCAGGTTTCCAACCAGGACACTGGGGTCTCAGACAGGTTCAGTGGCAGTGGGTCAGGGACAGATTTCACACTGAAAATCAGCAGGGTGGAGGCTGAGGATGTGGGAGTGTATTACTGCATGCAAGCTACATATTATCCTCTCACAGTGATACAGCCCCGAACACAAACCTCTGTGCTTGGGGTGGCCCAGCTGCCCAACTGTGTTGTTTGTCTGGTGACAGCTCAGCAGAATTTCTGGCTGTATAAGAGGATGTAGTTGGAGAACTCAGGACAACAGGCTGCATCTGAGGTGCTCATTACTGAGTGTCTTGTCTATAAGTCAGACAAATCCATTAATAGCCCTGTTAGCTGCAACAGCCCTGACATGGCATAAGTAGCAGAAAAATAAATAGGATCTCAGCGCCTTCTGAGTAGCTAGACATGACCTAAGGGAGAGCCAAGTGAAATCTCCTCCTCTTCCTTCTGCTTTGCCTACATTTGTCTATAAGACTTAGTCAGCAAAAAAAAGCCAGACAATTAACGCAGATTTGCAGCCCTACGTGTTGAATACATCTTGAGGTTTAGCAGCTTTATGCATGTTTTTTTAGAGGATAATAGTTGGTAATATTCAGCAATTGGTACTTTCCCAAATTCCTTCTTCTCCTTTCACTTCTTACCGCCACAAAGATGGTGGGGAGAGCATTCTACACAAGGTTCCCACAGGAGCCGCTGGCTGAGGACAAGTAGTAAATATCTTAGTTTTTAAGTCTCCAAATAGACTATTGTAAATTCATAGCGTAAGACTGAAGATTATAATGCTAAAACTCTTTTATTTGCTTCAATTTTTTCTTGCTAATAGACAAAGGAAGTTCTTCAATTTGAAAAGTTGGGTTTTAAAAAGAAACAAACAAAAACCCTAGAAGAAGGATTGCTTGAGCCCAAGAGTTTGAGGTTGCTGTGAGCTAGGCTGATGCCATGGCACTCTAACCCGGGCAACAGAGCGAGACTCTGTCTCAAAAACAAAAACAAAAACAAGAAAAAAACCCTAGAAGTCATATTTTCTAGAACTTACCTCATATATCACTGAAATGACACACAGAATACTGTGAGTTTTCTTACCCAACAGGTAAGAAATTTCAGACTACAGGCAGACTGCTGCTAGGCCAGTATGATGTGCATATAGTAAAGGCCAAATATGGTCAAATCACCTGCTCATCAGAAACAATTGTCCATTTTAAGAAAATGGATTCCACAATCACTGCACTTAAACTTGTATTCTTCAGTTGAAATACAAAAACAAAAAGAGGGGAAACATGTTATATAGGAAGGAGTTTTTAACACATACAGAGAATGAAAAGTCTTCAGAGTATTTTTCTGCATGAACATTCGCAAGTGGGGACACAGCCAGTCAAACATCTGCTGACTTCACTCCCACAATCACTAATGTGGAGACCAGGGATGGTGGAATTATAATTGTATTCTTATCAAAACAGTCCAGAACACAAAGAAAAATGGTCTATAGAAAAGGATTTGTAAAACAAAGAATAAAAAGACTATGAAATATATTCACAAGAGGGACACGTCTCAACAAAATTCTATCGATTTTTCTCTTGCAGTCACCCATGTGCATACTGAAGACACTCACACACTCCTGTGAGAAGGACACTGACAGGCCCTGCACAGTGGGACGGCCCCAATCACAAACCTCCCAGGAGGCTCAGCCTCTGGCTGTGGCAGGAGCAGCAGCTGTGCCCAGAGGACGAGTCCAAGCCAGGCTGGCGCAGGTGGAGACGGCTGCAGAGCCTTGGGGACGGGGCACAGACGCCTCATCAATGGACACCGGTTCCTCTTCTGTAACAGGGGACAGGGCCCTCTAGGACAGCGTCCCAGAGCCTCTTCCTCCTCCTCACTCAGGGCTCTCACACCCACAGACCTCCAGGGAGTGGCTGCCTCGTCCTCCCTGGAGCAGCCACTCAAGTTCCCTGCTGCCCTCATGGCTGCACAGTTGCTCAGTGATGCCACCGGGAGGGGACACTAGTGTGTTGTGATATCACCTGCTGCCACTGATGAGCTCCAGTGCCCTTCCTGCCTTTGCCAAGTCACCACCACTCTCACCAACCCTCGGGAGAAGAGAAAGCTGCCTGCACTCATGAGTTTGGTTTTTGAGTAAGTTGAAACTCACAGGAGTCTCACATGATAATAGTGTCTGACAATCCTACTTTAACTTTCCCTTTCTTTCAATTCTGGATCCAATAGAGGTTATTCTTTTACCCCTTGTAGTCTCTTAGTAGTTATGCACAGTGTGAAGTGACTAGATTTGGCTCATGGCTTATTACGTTTCTTCCTTTGTGTCAGGCCGCATGATGCTTTGTTAAAATAGTGGAGAGCACAATACATTTTTAGTATTAGAAATATTGTACATTGACTCTTCCCACATCTGCACCCACCAGGGGATTTGCATACTGTCCCCTAGGGATGCCCTTCCCCTGTATGTCTCAGAAAAAAGCTGGGCTCTAAGCTGGCCTGGACTGACCAGGAATCCTCAGTCCAACGTCTCAAAATGAGGCTCCCTGCTCAGCTCCTGGGGCTGCTGGTGCTCTGGGTCCCTGGTAAGGACAGAAGGAGATGAGGAAGGAGGATGGGGTAGGAGAGTGAGCTGTGGGGCCCCACTGTCTCCCATGTGTGTTCTGGGCATGTGTTGGATTTGCACGTCCTGTCCTTGAGGATGCAGCAAGTGAGTTTAGATCTTAGAGAGTGAGAACAGTTCCGGAAGGAGGAAGGACCAGTGCTTTGGTGAAGACTCTGACACAGAGAGAGGGCGATGGTATAAGAGAATTCTAGCAGCCTTTGTGTATTTTGTAAACCTCGGCTGTTTTTGAAGTGAGAGATTTCTGGGGAATGAATCATAATCACACATATGAAAAATGATTTAGCCTGAAATAAATAATAAAATAAAAATTATATAAATTGCACGTAAGGTTTGTAACTAACCTTGCAGTTCTCTCTCATTATTTCAGGATCCAGTGAGGATATTATGATGACCCGGACCCCACTCTCCCTGCCCCTCACCCATAGAGAGCCGCCCTCCATCTCCTGCAGCGCTGGTCAGAGCCTCCGACATAGCGATGGCAACACCTATGTGAATTGAGACCTGCAGAAGCCAGGCTGGTCTCTATGGCTCTTGATCTGTTTGTTTTCCTCAAGTTTCCTGGGTTCCTAGAATGGTTCCGTGGCACCAAGTCAGGACAGATTTCATGCTTAAAATCCTCCTCCTCAGCATGGAGGCTGAGGTCGTTGGGGTTTATTACTGCCCGAAAGCTCTATAATTTCCTCACATACTGATAAAGCCTGGAACACAAACCCCCTTTGTTGAATTGTCCCAGCTGCCCTAATTTTCCCTTCACTAGGGAGAACACAGAGTATAGTCTCTCAATCTGTGCAAGAGGAAGGTGTTGGAGACCTCAGGAGACTAGGTTGCAGCTGGACCACGAGTGCCCCAGCCACACTTCAGGCACCACGCTTAAGACCTCATCTGCACTGACAGCCTCAGAACAGCAGAACCTGCAGCAGAATGGAGTGGGCCCAAGAGCCCTCTGAGCAAGCAGACATAGGGAGGGGAGAGCTGACTCAATCCCCTGACTTAAATAAAGCTCAATCCTCTCTCCTTTGCATGCACTTGTCAGTTACATTTCCTCAGCAAAGCAGGCACACAATTGAGGCCAATTGATGACAATTCAATAGTGACACATTTTTTGGTATCATTTTGGCTTAGCAGTCACGAGTCCATATTCAGCAGGAAAATGTTTGGTCATGTTAAGATACTGTCTGTCTCCCCTTAGTAACCTTTGCCTGGCACTTGTTCTTAGTACCCATTCTTATCCATGACCAGAGCAGGCACAGGATTTTATATGACTATTCCCCAAGGGAGTAGCCAAGAAAATAGAGTCACATTCTGGGTTTTGTTACTAACAGACTTTGCTAAGTTGAATAATTAAAACTAGAACCAAAAGTCTTTCAACAATCATAGTCAAAACACATAAAATCAAACAACAATTTTGCTTGTCTGAATTCCAATGCTGCATTTTAAAATGCAACCCAAAGCACTGGATGATTTAGAGAGCATAGTCTGCCATATTAAAATTAATTTGTATAATACAGAGTACTGTGTGTTTTAGTCCATTTTGTGTTGTCATAAAGGAAATATCTGAGGCTGGGCAATTTAAAAATTATGGAGACTTATTTGGCTCATGGATCTGCAGAGTGTATAAGGAGTGTGGCACCAGCATGTACTTCTGGGGGGAGAGGGGGACTCCTGGCAGCTTCCAATCCAGGTAGAAGGTGAAGGGGCAGCAAACACCTCTTGTGGCAAATAATATAGCAAGAGAGGGGGGAGGTGGTGCCAGCCTGTTTTAAACAACCAGCTTTCATGTGAACCAACAGGTGAGAAGTCACTCATCCCATGGAGGGATCCAAGCCTTTCCAGAGGGATCTTCCCTGATGATCCAAACACCTCCAACCAGCCTAAACCTCAAACACTGGGGATTATATTTCAACATGTGATTTGAAGGGGACAAATATCCAAACCATATCACTGTGTAAGCCAATTATTTCCCTCTGAAAAAGAAGAATCTTGAGACTTTGGTCAGAGGAAGTAAATCAGAAGGTGAAGCACATGGTAGAGGTCAGCTCTTGGCACAGCGCCCAGCTCAGTGGCTCATATTTTGGAATGTTGATGCTGGTGGGGTTGGGTTGAGATATGAGCCCAGATAAAAGCTCAGATGTGTTCTCTGGGAGGAATCACAGATTGGAAGGAACCCCTGACTGGAGTTCAATTCTCTGCCCTGATGCTACTGCAAGTTCCCAAGGAAAATGGCACATCAGGCAGGGCTCTAGCACGTTAGGGATTCAAGGTTGAGTGAAGCTTCTTTCCAAATGATCCTTAGGTTATATCACAAGTTCCTAGTGAACTCAGTGGAGAAAGTGTAGGTAGATTTCCAGTGGTCTAGTCTACCCTCATTATATGCTTAGGAATTAGTGGTCCATTTGGTTGCCTGTTGGGAAATGGGTCATTCAGAAGAGACCAGGTACTTAGGAGGAAGGGAATGTTGACCAGAAGGCTGAGCTGGGGCTAGAAGGTCAGCAGGAGCTGCAATGTGGGGTGCCAAGGGTCATGTCTCAGACAAAGCTAGAGGACAGTCAGGGCAACATTATGAAAGGCAAACCCATGAGAATGTGGGAGGTTTCACTGGTCTTGTTGGGTCATCCATTCAGTCACCTTTCCCATCCCAGACCTCATCGAATGTCCCAGGGAAAATCCAGTGTGAGTCTTAAGGCTCAGATTGTGTCTAATCTATTAGGGCAGCTCCATGCACCTGCTGAAGCTCAGGTGGCTTCTTTTCCCCAGTAGAGTCCCCTTGCTGTAGCCAAGTCAGAAATCTGCCAATCTCAAAATTGGAAAATGTCAGTGGAGAACAAAATAGGAGAAATAGGAGAAATCAGAATCACATACAAAGGCCTGTTTCTAGACTCTAGAACTTTAGGTTATTTGGTCTACATATCTTCCATAGTTTTATAATGTATTAGGAGCATATATGTTTGATTTTTAAAAAATTTTATTTTAGCCTGTTATTGTGGTACAAATGTTTAGGTTACACATATTGCATTTGCCCCACCTGAGTCTGAGCTTCAAGTATGTCCATCCCCCATATGGTGCACATCGCACCCATTACCTGTGAAATTATCCATCCCCTCTTCAACTCTCCCATCTGCCTGACACCCTATGTATGTTGTTACTATACGTGCTCTTAAGTGCTGATCAGTTAAAACCAATTTGATGGTGAGTATATGTGGTGCTTGTTTTTCCATTCTTGCGATCATTCACTTTGTAGAATGGGCTCCAGCTGTATCCAAGAAAATACAAGAGGGGCTATGTCACCATCGTTTTTCGTGGCTGAGTAGAATTCCATGGTATACACATACCCCATTTTATTAATCCACTCATGTATTGATGGGCACTTGGGTTGTTGCCACATCTTTGCAATTGTGAATTGTGTTGCTGTAAACGTTTGAGTGCAGGTGTCCTTTTATAGAATGTCTTATGCTCTTTTGGGTAGATGCCCAGTAGTGGGATTGCTTTATCAAATGGTAGTTCTACTTGTATCTCTTTAAGGTTTCTCCATATTGCTTTCCACAGAGGTTGCACTGGTGTGCATTCCCACCAGCAGGGTAGAGACTGTTCTGCTCACTCCACATCCACGCCAACATTTATTGTTTCGAGACTTTTTTGATAAAGGCCATTCTCACTGGGGATAAGTGATCTCTCATTTTGGTTTGCTTTGCATTTCCCTGATGATTAGAGATATTGAGCACTTTTTCATACGTTTCTTGGCCATTAGTCTATCTTCTTTGGAAAAGTTTCTGTTCATGTCCTTTCTCCACTTTTTGATAGGGTTGTTTGCTGATTTTCCTGAGTTCTATATAGATTCTATTTCTCAGCCCTTTATCAGATGTGTAAGGGAAGACCTCAATTCATATAGAACAGAGTTGACCAGGGCATGACTGCAAGAAGGGGACTTAACGAAGCTAACTTTGCAAATTTATCACATAACCCTTTATCTTTTGCTGAGAAATATTTACCCTGGAAAAATTGGAGCCTTTTTAAAGACAAAGTTTCTAGTTTGTACTTTCATTCACTCTAGTGTCCCGCTTTATACCAAGGATAGTAACTGAGAACTTGCTCAAATTATTATGTCTATGGCAGTTTAATTTCCCCATGCAGATAATTTAAAGACGTGTCATCTGCTGGACAAATGTATTCCCTGGAGCTGACAAGGTGCACAGTATGGCTGACATGCCAGTGCTCCTTGACCTGAGGCCTCCACTGACTGATGGTTTTCCAGAATGTACTTCTGCAGTGGAGTATGTTTGTCACCACTTTCACAGTCACTCCATCTAAATTCCCTGTTGTTCCCTGAGTGGTAAATATCCTGTCTCCATCAACTCTTTCTTCCCACCCCCCGGAGGAAGGCCCAAGGCGCCAGGCTGGAGATGACAGCCAGGATGCTGCCACTCCTGCCACTGCCACCTGGTCCCCGAGACACTTCCCCTTATCTCCCTGGAGACCTCTCTTGACCCTCATCCTGGAGCCTAGCAAGACGGAAAGGGGCTGGTGGGTCTGTGGAGAGACGCAGGAGCCAGGTCAGGGAGGAGGGGCAGGCAGGGTGGCTCGGGGCTCCGTGCCGGCTCTCACCCCCCAGTGCACAGGCAGCTCCTAAATATATTTATATTCTTCACTGGAAAAAAAAAAAAACAAGAGCCCCCAGCATAGAAGTGACCAAGAGCCCCCAGCATAG
>VSMD01126308.1:0-16256 GCA_008750895.1 Mirza zaza | reverse complement strand
CCTTTCCCCTTCCCCTTTCCTTTCCTTTCCCCTTTCCTTTCCTTTCCTTTCCCCTTCTCCTTTCCTTTCCTTTCCCCTTCTCCTTTCCTTTCCTTATATGGAATGCTTCATGAATGTGTATGTCATCCTTATGCGGGGCTGTGCTAATCTCTATATTGCTTTGATTTTAGCATATGTGAGCACCTCCCAATTTTCTGATAACAGCTCAAGATCAATCTTGAGCTCTCCCTACTCTTTGCTGCTAGTTTTTCTCCCAAGCTAGCAGGCAACCTGCTGGGACTCTGTTTTCACGAATATCCAAAAAGCCAAAAGAAAGGAAATATAAATTTTTCTCTTTACGTTCACTGGCACCTACTAGCCTTTGCGTCCTAACAGTTCTCTTTCCTTCCTTTATGTTTGTACACAGGTACTCTTCTTTTCCTTCTTCTCTTTTTACTTTGAAATAATTTCAAACTTAGAGAAAAGTTTAAGGATAAATAATTCTCATAGGGCCTTATCCAGATTCTAACATTTGCTACATTTGCTTTGCCATTTTCATGTGTATGTATATGTGCACACACACAGAGTTGACCCTTGAATGACACAGGTCTGAACTGCTTGGGTCCACTTATATGTGGAATTTTTTCCCAATATATTGGAAAAATTTTTGGAGATTTGCAACAATTTGAAAAACTACATACAAACAATGTAGCCTAGAAATGTTAAACAAATTAAGAAAAGGTTAGGTATGTCCTGAATGCATAAAATATATGTAGATACTAGTCTCATTTATTACCGTAAAATATACACAAATATTTTAAAAAGTTAAAATTTATCAGAACTTATGCAGACACTTGTATGGACCTATGAGTCATTTGCAGTCAAGAGAATGTAAACAAAGATGCAGTATTAAATCATAACTGCATAAAATTAACTACAGTACATATTGTAATAATTTCATAACCACCTCTTGTTGCTATTGTGGTAAGCTCAAGTTTTGAGAGTATTAAAAAATGATGACATTACAAGAAAAAGTTGAATTGCTTGATATGCACTGTAGGTTGATGGCTACAGCTGTGGTTGCCTACCATTTCAAGATAAATTAATCCAGTCTAAGGGCCATTAAGAAAGAAGAGGAAATTCCTGAAGCCATTGCTGTAGCTATGCCAGCGGGCGTGAAAACCTTACATTTTTTTGTTAAATATCTTTATCTCATTGAAAAGGTAGCTTTTATGTAGATACAGGATCACTATGAGAAAGGCATACCTGTATACTCTAACAAGATTTAAGAAAAAGTGAAGTTCATTATATGACAGTTTAAGAAAAGCATCATAGCTCACTGCAACTTCAAACTCCTGGGCTCAAGTGAACTGGGCTTACTTGCTGGGACTAAAGGTGTACGCCATGACACCTGGCTGATTTTTCTATTTTTAGTAGAGACAGGGTCTTGGTCTTGGTCAAGCTGATCTCAAACTCCTGAGCTCAAGCGATCCTCCCGCCTCAGCTTCCCAGAGTGCTAGGATTACAGGCGTGAGCCACCGTGCCCGGCCTAAAACGTGTTTTTTAAAACAAAATTTAAGCATGGTTATTACTCTGCAAACTGTTCTAAACCTTACATTTTTTTCTCATTTAATGGTAAATCTTGGCCATCTTCCCTGTCCACACAGATAATATAGATCTAGCTCAATAAAACATAATTTTTTGAATAGTTAATCAGTTTACATGTTTTCCAAAATAAATCTAGGAATATAAAAAGGTGTATAGTGTGAAGTCTTTTTCAGACCTCCCTCTGCACATTTTTCATACATACATTCCCCACTTGTGAACCCACTTGTACTCAGGGTTTCTTTATCAAGAAAGATGACTGTTACTTTTCTTCCTTCATACAAAAGGTAGCATATTATAAACATGTTATTCCTCTTTTTTTGCTTAATCGTATATTTTAGAGATCTTTTTATAGCACTACCAAGAGGACTTCTTTGTTCTTTTATATTACCTGTAGCTATTGTGTGGCTCTAACATAATTGATGTAACTTAGCCCGCCCCCCCCTTAGTGGACATTTGGTTAGTTTTGCACTTTTACATTTAGTGACCATGTAGTATTCTGATGCAGGAGTCTGGGTATCCTAGTTTAATTTAGCCAGTCTTCCTGCGTGTGGCTCTGAAAGTTGTTTGCTGGAACAGATGATGCTGCAGTGACATTGTCTTTTTACCACTACTAGAGTAACTTGGAGATCTTTTTGTGTCCCCACACAGGATATCCTTTGCGATTTAGCCACACCTACTTCCTATTGGGGCACTTTTCACTATGCTGGCATGAACATTTTGCACATATATCTTTGCATTCTTAAGGGTATATAGTTGTATTTCTCTTGAACGTTATCTTCTGAGTCAAAGGTGTATTTTTAAATTTTGATAACCACCAAGACTACACTCTAAAGAGATTGCAGCAATTTAACTTGTCAGTATGTGGCAGTGTTTCCTAAAGTCTATTCCGTCAGAGCATGAGGTCCTGTGGGTTTGTGGCAGTATGGAACTCCAGGCTTTGACGCTTGCTTCAACCACATGATCTCTACTTCTAGTTTTAAGTTTCCAGATGCGGTTTCCTTTGTTCAGAAGATGCCTCGACTTTAAGAAGGCAGGGTTGGAGGTTGAAGGAAGTGTGAAAATCAGTGGCCTCGGGACCAGAGGGGAGGACTTTTGCGTCTGATCTCATTCATAAAACCAAAAGGACAGAACAGCCCTCCAAGTGAAGAAGACAGGAAAAATCATCTCAGCCAACCATAGAGAGTACAGTACTTAGAGCCTAGGGGACAACACAAAGAGGTGCAAGAGATAAGGCTACAAACATGGCACACTCTGAATAATGCCAGATTTGGGGGGTAGGTCTGTAGGTTCTAGACAGGCACAGGAGTGTTTTGAGTGTTTTATAGAAACAACACTCCTAACAGTTGCCTCTTGTACAGATGGCTCTGGTGGTGGTTGATTTGTTGGTTGAGGGTGCCTTTTTCTTTTCCTTTTCTTTTCTTTTTTTTTCGAGATAGGGTCGGTCTCTGTCACCCAGGAGTGCAGTGGCACAATCAGCTCACTGCAATCTTGCATTCCCGGACTCAAGCCATCCTCCAGCCTTAGCCTGCAAAGTAGCTGGGACTATATAAGCACGCCACCACACCTGGCTAATTTATTATTATTTTTTTTGTAGAGATGAATTCTCACTAGATGAATTTCCCAGGCTGTCTTGAACTTCTGGTTTCAAGTGATGCTCACACCTTAGCCTCCCAAAATGTTGGGATTACAGGCATAAGCCACCATGTCTGGCCAAGGGTACCAGTTTCTGTGCATTATGGGATGTTCCTGTAGTGAACCCGGCAGCCACAAGGAAGGCTAACACCACAGTGTTCTTTTCCAGTCAGAGCAGAGAGGACCAGGACCACTTTTGCTGAAGTGGGAAGACACAGCAGAGACCACATTGCAGGAACTGGAGCAGGATTTAGTCCAGCAAATGTTTGTATTTTAGCCCTCCATGGTCTTAACCTATGCATGTACTTAGAGACGAACAGACATGATACAGGGCTATGCCCTGTGAGCACTGAGGGTGATAAGGAAGCTCCTCGGGAGGATGCTACTGCCTCTTCTTAAAGAGTGAGTTAAGGTGGTCTTCTGATTTGAGAGAGAAAGAATACCACATCTTGTACTTTTTTTTTTTTTGGGACAGAGTCTCACTTTGTTGCCCAGGCTAGACTGAGTGCCATGGCATCATCCTAGCTCACAGCAGTCTCAAACTCCTGGGCTCAGGCGATCCTGCTGCCTCAGCCTCCCGAGTAGCTGGGACTACAGGCATGTGCCACTATGCCCGGCTAATTTTTTATATATATATTTTTAGTTGGTCAATTAATTTCTTTCTATTTTTAGTAAAGACGGGGTCTCACTCGGGCTGGTTTTAAACTCCTGACCTTGAGCAATCCGCCCGCCTTGGCCTCCCAGAGTGCTAGGATTACAGGCATGAGCCACCATGCCCAGCCCACATCTTGTACTTTTACGTCCAAAACTGAACCTTGTACTTTGCTTCAGTCTGCTGTCTGATGTCAAGTTTTAAACCCGGGCCATGCGTGGTGGCTCACGCCTGTAATCCTAACACTCTGGGAGGCCGAGGTAGGCGGACTACTTGAGCTGCGGAGTTTGAGACCAGCCTGAGCAAGAGCGAGATCCCATCTCTACTATAAATAGAAAGAAATTAGCCAAACAACTAAAAATTGAAAAATTAGCAAATTAGGTGGGCGCGGTGGCGCATGCCTGTAGTCCCAGCTACTTGGGAGGCTGAGGCGGCAGGATTGCTTGAGCCCAGGAGTTTGAGGTTGCTGTGAGCTAGGCTGACACCACGGCACTCACTCTAGCCTGGGCAACAGTGAAACTGTCTCAAAAAAAAAAGTTTCGAACCCCCTTAACTGTATCACACCCTCCCCCCGCGCAGCCGAAGTGATCTTTCTGAAACAATTTTGAGCAGGCCATTCCCCTATTCAAACAAGTCAGAGTCTCTGCTCTGCCTTAACCATTAAGTCCAAACTCCCAGGGCGACTTAGATCCTCACACAGCCCCTAACACCTATCACGTTGCCTGGCATCTTGTAGTGATAGCTCATGTGTGTCATGTGCTCCCTGTGTATTAAATGTGCTAACCCACTTAATCCTTAGAACAACTCTATATAGTATAAAATATTATTAACCCCCTTTTTGATAAGGATATAATAAGATGAAATAATTTACCCATGGCTACAAGTTAGTAAATGATAGAGCTGAAGCTGTCCACCTTCACAACAGCATATTTTTTTTTTTTTTGAGACAGAATCTCGCTATGTTGCCCAGGCTAGAGTGAGTGCTGTGGCGTCAGCCTAGCTCACAGCAACCTCAAACTCCTGGGCTCAAGCAATCCTACTGCCTCAGCCTCCCGAGTAGCTGGGACTACAGGCATGTGCCACCATGCCTGGCTAATTTTTTCTATATATATTAGTCGGCCAATTAATTTCTTTCTATTTATAGTAGAGATGGGGTCTCGCTCTTGCTCAGGCTGGTCTCGAACTCATAAGCTCAAACGATCCGCCCACCTCGGCCTCCCAGAGAGCTAGGATTACAGGCTTGAGCCACCGCGCCCGGCCCACAACAGCATCTTAATCACTAAACTTAAGCAACTCAATAAATAGTTGTTACTGAATGAATGAATGAATGAATGTGTTCATTGCATGGCTCTCCGACTGCACCTAAAATTACTTCTTCCTTATCCTTCATGCTTCAGCCAGTCTGACTCTGTGTTGTCTCACTGTCATGCTTATGTATACGTAACACTTCTCTTTATATGAAATACTCTCCTCCCAACCCCAAACTTTGCTCATTTTGGGACTTGGCTCATGCGTCCCCTTCTTAGAGATACTTGCTCTGGGTATTCCCCTTCCTGATTTATGATAAAGAGTGTCCTCTTCTGATTCCCTATTGGTCCCTGAGCTCTGTCAGGCCCAGATTACCACAGACATGTATGAGAAAGAGTGGGAACTCAGGGCATGTGTTGAATGTACAAAGCATGACGGTGAGACAACTTAGAGTCAGACTGGCTGAAGCATAAAGGATAAGGATAAGGAAGCATAAGGATAAGGAGGAAGTAATTTCAGGTGCAGCCGGAGAGCCATGCAATGACCACATTCATTCATTCATTCAGTAACAACTATTTATTGAGTTGCTTAAGTTTAGTGATTAAGATGCTGTTGTGAAGGTGGACAGCTTCAGCTCTATCATTTACTAACTTGTAGCCTTGGGTAAATTATTTCATCTTATATTTGTGGAGTTAGACTCAGCTTAAGAAATCCTTGCTGTGGCTTTCCTTCATCTGTTGCCTTCGTAGATTGCCCTTGTCAGTTTTGAGAACAGGGCAGGATTACCTTTTCCTTTGTCTTCATGTCAGGCTAGGCACAAGACTCAAATACTTAAGAGTTTCTTAAAATTATTTGTTTCACATTCATCAGCTTTCAGATCTTGGTCAAGGAGGGCTTTGTGCTGGACGTTCTCTGAGATGTTCCTTGATGCTGCCCAGTTTACCTGTATGTTGGGGAGGAATGCACTGAAGTCTGGAAAGCCAGCTATATTTCCACTCCCTGCATCTACTCTCTCCCACTTGTGGTTCCCAGTGCTGTAAGCTGAGAGTTGGCAGTTATATTTTTTTGTTGTTTTTTTTTTTCCTCCCAGGACTTTGAATGTGGAAATGATGTGGAACTTTCTTTTACCAAGAATGGGAAGTGGATGGGCATTGCCTTCCGAATCCAGAAGGAAGCCTTGGGGGGTCAGGCTCTCTACCCTCATGTCCTGGTGAAGAACTGTGCAGTGGAGTTCAACTTCGGGCAGAGGGCAGAGCCCTACTGTTCTGTCCTCCCAGGGTTTACCTTCATCCAGCACCTTCCACTTAATGAGCGGATCCGGGGCACTGTCGGACCAAAGAGCAAGGCAGAATGTGAGGTGAGTAGGATCAGAAGACTGAACTGGTGGCCAGCTCTCCAGACCCACTTTGTTACCAAGGCAAAGGGGAGACTCTCAGTAGCTGGGTGTGGTGCAGCAAGCACAAACTCACTATGTGAGTGCCTTGGGGCAAGTAGCTACTTCCTTTCAGCTCCTCACGATTGGATTCAGAGTTGAAAAGCTGCTCTAAGTGTGAGGGGAGCGGTGTCAGTGTGATTTAGGCCAGAGAGGGAGGGGCTAAGGTAGTCTACCCAAATCTTAGGTTCCAAAAAGAAGTAGCCACACTGCTTCTTAGATGAGGCCAGAACATGGGAAAAGAAGGCTTTTCTTGCAGCAGGAAAGGACAAGAAATGACAAGTTGCCTATGGGATGATTTGATTTCAGGAGCTATATTGGTGATCTTTGTTCTTAAAACAGCGTTTTTCTTGTATGTATAAGTTATTTATGTTTGTTCTAGAAAATTAAAAAAATATGAAGAAAAATTTTCCGTCATTCCACCATCTGCAAATAAGTTTACATCCAATGGTTTGGAGTTTATCTTATTCTTTCTGATGTGCTAGGTAAATGTTTTATGCACACATGTGTTTATAATTGAGATCTTATAAGCATTTTGATATCCTGCCCTTTTCACTTTAACATTATTTTGTGAGCTTTATCCCATTACATGAAAACCTCTGAACATTATTTTTAATGGCCTCACAGACTAACCATTTCCTTCTTTGGGGGCATTTCGGTTGCGCCTAGTGTTTACCAGATTCTCAGTGTATGATTAGATATGATTTTTATCCTTGCGTGTATAGCTGTGTTCCATTTCAGACTCCAAGAAAATTGTACCACTTCTTGTGTCCACTCCATGGGCCATTTTCAGTACATGGCCTTCTCTGGGCTTTTCAGAGGCCCCTTAATCCCATCTGAACAGAAATATAAATGCTAATGATGACAGCACTTGATTTAGTATTCGCCCCATGCCAGGACCTCTGCTGAGAGTCTGACAAGCCTCTTGCTGTTATTGCTTCCATTTTGCAGAGGCAGCCATGTTCAGAGTCACCCTCACGGTCACCAGCAAGCCAGGGTGGTGTCACACCACCATGCCACAACACTCCTTCCCCATCTTACTCTTGTAGATTCTGATGATGGTGGGCCTGCCTGCTGCTGGCAAGACCACATGGGCCATCAAACATGCAGCCTCCAACCCTTCCAAGAAGTACAACATCCTGGGAACCAATGCCATCATGGATAAGATGCGGGTAAGGACAGCCCCTGGACTCTCCTTGTCCACCTCCCACCCTCTGAGTGCTGCCCTGCAACGACGACCACTCACTCCTCACCACCTCCTGCCCACAGGTGATGGGCCTACGCCGGCAGCGGAACTATGCTGGCCGTTGGGATGTCCTGATCCAGCAGGCCACCCAGTGCCTCAACCGCCTCATCCAGATCGCTGCCCGCAAGAAACGCAACTACATCCTAGATCAGGTACTTGCTGATGACCATCATGTTCTCAAAAGAGAGGAGGAGACAGTTTGGGGGCTTGGGACTCTCCCTCTGGTCCTATTCTTTCTGCATAAATGGTCTTTGATTACAGTACTGCTCAGAGGGTCAGCCATATAAGATGACACAGTCCCAGTCCCTTAGCATAGATCTTTGAGCCCAGTCTGTGGTTGGGTTCTGGAGCTGTGATCCAAGCCTACTAGCTTAGGCTCGTCAGCAGTCCCAAATAGCACATCAGATAAGAGCTGTTTGGCAAAATGGAAAGAAGTATGGATTTCTGAGCCTGACAGATGGGGCCTGAATTCCAGCTCTGCCACTTCCTAGCTGTGTACTAGCTAATTTTATCTTCTGAATCGCCATCTTTTGGTGTGTAAAACACAATCACGATGGCACCCCATACCTAACACAGGATCTGGCACTTAGCAGCTGGTGGTTATTGTTGATTACTTTACAGAATAGATATATCCCAGCTTCTCTTGGCAAGTTTTTATGACTGGCAGGTATATATCTAAGTCATGTATTTTCTACCTACATTTCCATTAAGGGTAGTGTTCTTAATATCAGGGGATCTGGGAACCTTTGAAATTAAACATATAATATTGTGTGCAGGTGTGTCTTTTGATAAGAAACACAAAAAGACAGTTTTGAGTTAGGATAGGAAAATTATCCATGGCTTTCAACATTCTCAAAAGGATGAGTGACCTAAAAATGACTAAGGATCCTTGTCTCAGAGAAATGAGTTCCACTCGCTTATTGCCTGTGTGATGTCATACATAACATTTGTCTTGAAGACTTTCTCAAGTAGCAAAGACTGTTTCCTTATTTTCTATGTTTGGGGATCTGTGAATAAGCCTCTGTTTCTCTCAACCTCGAATTTGTGCTTGCTTGAGTGAGCAGATATGTAATCCAAGTGATGCCCTGCGCTTGTAGCCTTGTTGAAGTGCCTTCTATACATGTAGCCCCAGGTACTTTGTTACTATGAGCTCAGAGGCGTCCTGATGAGAGTGGAGCTGGAGATAGTGGTTGTCTTGTCAGAAAGGAATGCCCAGGGACCAAATTGCTTTTACCTAGGGGTGAGGATCTTATACAACATAGTACGCAGGATAATCTGAAAGTCACTCACGCTATGTCTCCAGCTCGGCCCATCAATAATGTGTACAACCAACCTTCTCCCCACTTTGAAGACTTATTTTATGTTTTTTGAGACAGAGTCTCACTCTTGTTACCCCAGCTAGAGTGCCGTGGCGTCAGCCTAGCTCACAACAACCTCCAACTCCTGGGCTCAAGTGATCCTCCTGCCTCAGCCTCCCGAGTAGCTGGGACTACAGGCATGCATCACCATGCCCGGCTAATTTTTTCTATATATTTTTAGTTGGCCAATTAATTTCTTTCTATTTTTAGTAGAGATGAAGTCTCGCTCTTGGTCAGGCTGGTCTCGAACTCCTGAGCTCAAACGATCCGCCCGCCTTGGCCTCCCAGAGCACTAGGGTTACAGGCGTGAGCCACCGTGCCCAGCTTGAAGACTTATTTTAAAAACCTTTTGGCCTCACTTTGTGCCATTCTCTTTGTGAGGGCATTTTGGGAATTTTAGTCGAAAGTCTAACTTGGCCCCAGTTGGACTCATTGTTCTGAAAGGCAGAGCAGTAATATCATTTTAACACCCTGAAGGTACCTCTTGGATATTCCAGCAAGTGTTCCCTGCCTGGTTTTTTTTCTTGGTTTGCTGGTTAAATCAGCTGTGAAACCCATTTCATATATGTGGCCTGGCAGACACGAATTATAGTCAGGGGTGGGTTATCAAATAGCTCTGTCCAGGAGGCCTAAGTGGGTTTTCTCTGGAGGACAGGCCCTGGCAGCTCAGGCACATAACAGCTGAGCATGGTAAAGGCTCACTATCTGCCTTTATAGCTGGTGCTGGCTTGTTCAGGGACAGGGCCCAGGGCTGCACCAAGTTTACCTCTGGTCTTCCAGGCTGCCAGCCTCCTGGCGGAGTGACATGCAGGTCTGGCCAAGTGATCCAGGCCAACATTGAGGCAAAGAACCTAAACTCTGAAGGTTAGTGGGGAGGAGGATTCTCTGGTTAACCACAGATTAAAGGATTGACTTGGGGCTTGAAGCCATAGGTTACTCAGGCCTGGGAAGGGAGTCTAATTCCAGTGATTTGACTTCTTAGCTAAAACCTAGAAAGTGGATTCCAGAAAACTGGAAGAAGGGTGGGTAGAGATTGTGTGTATATAGGAGATTCCGAGCAGGTCACTGGCCAGATCCTGGCCCTTTCTCACCCCACCAGCTTTGGCAGTGACGAATAAATTGATGATGCATAGCTATTTTCTGGGCTAGATGAAACTTCCAAAGGGGACACCAGTACTACAGGCAAAGTCTCTGCATTCCTGGATCTTAGCCTAGGGCCATCTTTTCCCTCTCTGGTTTTTCCTGAGTGGTCAGACCTCCCTGCATTTGGCTCTTCCAGACCTGTTTTAGGTTAGCCTAAGAAATGCCCATCCTTCAAAGGGAGGGAGAACTTATCTGCAGAAGCCAGGCAGGCCTTTGTAAGCCAGGATTGCAAAACCCAGGATTCTTTTTCTGGGTTGGACACAGCTCTCAAGTATGTTGGTCTTGAGACATACATTATAGGGCAGGGCTTTGAACTATACTCCATGATGACCTCAGCGTCTTAAGATCATGTGAGCATTACTATGGAACATCAAAGGAGAAAAAGGTAGAAAGGAGGTAGACCAGAAGGGGAAACTGAGGGGTCTCACAGAGGAAAGGACCCTATCCGAAGTCATACATCAAAGTTAATGTACTGGTAGAACGTGGCTCTCTTGACTTCGCAGATAGCCAAAGTCTAGAATGCATAGGGCCGTGGTGGGAATTTCAGGAGGTAGGATGTCTGGTTCATGGCATGGAGGATGATTTAAAAAGTTGAGGCTTTGTCCAAAGAGCAGTGAGGAGCCATGGTCATGTTTTCATTAGGGAAGAATATGGCTAAGTTTGCCTAGGTTGTAAAAGGCTACAGGGCAGGGAAAAAGGGGGAGGTGAAGGCCACATTGTTTCAGGTGGCTCTTGGGGCTCCTCCTCTGGAATGAGATGCTTTCTGAAGCTACCAAAGGGCCTCGAAATGGGGCACAGAGCAAGAACTAACTGGCCTTCTGTGAGGCAACAAAGTTACTCACCTGGAGGCTTCCAAGAGGGCCCTGGCAAGGCCATGTTGCCCTGCACATGTTTACCCACAAGGCACTGCGGGTAAAGAGTTCCTTAGAAGACTCAAACATCCCAGCAGCAGGTCAGAGGGCTAGATGTGATGACATCGCCAGCCTGGTCTCCCCGTTAAAACATGTGGTTTTTATTCCTGATTTGCATCCTGCTTCGTGGGTGCCACATTTTTATCTGAAACAGAAACCCAGGGCTAAAACAGAGGCCCAAAGGAAACCACCTCTTTTTGGCAGACATTGGAGAACAGGATGCTTGTCTCCTCCACCTTCCACCATTTCCAGCACCTAAAGCCCACTCCATTCTTTTTTTTTTTTTTTTTTTTTTTTTTTGAGACAGTTTCACTTTGTTGCCTAGGCTAGAGTGAGTGCCGTGGCATCAGCCTAGCTCACAGCAACCTCAAACTCCTGGGCTCAAGCAATCCTCCTGCCTCAGCCTCCTAAGTAGCTGGGATTACAGGCATGCACCACCATGCCTGGCTAATTTTTTCTATATATATTTTTAGTTGGTCAATTAATTTCTTTCTACTTTTAGTAGAGATGGGGTCTCGCTCAGGCTGGTTTTGAACTCCTGATCTTGAGCAATCTGCCCGCCTCAGCCTCCCAGAGTGCTAGGATTACAGGCGTGAGCCACCACGCCCCCCTGCCTCCCACTCCATTCTTGAACCTTTGGCCAATTCTCTTTCTATACATGTGGTTCCTTCCACTGGAGTTCACCTCACTCTGAGGACAAAGCAAACTCTTTCCTCATCAGCCTTAAGTTTGCCCCTTGGATCTAGCCAGGTTTCTCATGCTGCCAACCTGACCCTTTTGAGCTGTGACAAGTGAGAGTGAGGGGACAGTGGGGTTTTAGACAGCATGGGCTATTAGCAGAAGTCATTACCTGTGCCTACTATGTTCCTCCCTCACTCCCTCAGGCGGTCACACACCAGAAGTACTCATTTCTCTGAGAAACCCTATTCCTGTCCCTCTGCCCATGTCCCTGGGAGTTGGGGATGGTCAGGCCAGGGAACACAGCCCAGACTTTCTCTTAGAGTCAACATCTTCAAGCAGGGTGGGGCTGGGAGAAGTAGGAGCTAGGCAGAAGAAACCCACGCAGCTGGAAAAGCTGACCTGGCTGTTGTGCCAGTCTCCTAGCAACAGCCACCAGCAGCCCCCAGTGACCACAGAAGTGCTGGGCTGGCCCAGGGGCTCTGACCTCATCGTGTTTGCTGTGGCAACAGCACCAACAGCTAATTCCCTTTCCCCCAGGAAAGCCAAGCATTTGTATTTCTGCTGGCCTGGTTTAGATGCTCTTCTTCGCTTTCCCAAGGCAAGGAGCAAGTGGAAGGAGGCACAGTCTTAGAAATCATCCCTGAGGCTGGGCGCAGTGGTTCACGCCTATATCCCTGCACTTTGAGAGGCAAGGAGGGAGGATCACTTGAGTCTAAGAGTTCAAGACCAGCCTGGCAACATAGTGAGACCCTGTCCCTACAAAAGAAAAGGTTTAGGCCGGGCGCGGTGGCTCAAGCCTGTGATCCTAGCTCTCTGGGAGGCCGAGGTGGGCCGATCGTTTGAGCTCAGGAGTTCGAGACCAGCCTGAGCAAGAGCGAGACCCCATCTCTACTATAAATAGAAAGAAATTAATTGGCCAACTAATATATATAGAAAAAATTAGCCGGGCATGGTGGCACATGCCTGTAGTCCCAGCTACTTGGGAGGCTGAGGCAGCAGGATTGCTTGAGCCCAGGAGTTTGAGGTTGCTGTGAGCTAGGCTGATGCCACGGCACTCACTCTAGCCTGGGCAATAAAGTGAGACTCTGTCTCAACAAAAAAAAAAAAAAAAAAGTTTTTTAATTTAGCCAGGTGTGGTGGTGTGTGCACCTGTCGTCCTGGCTAGTTGGGAGGCTAAGGCAGGAGAATTACTTGAGCCCAGGAGTTCAAGGTTGCAATGAGCTATGCTTGGCCCACTGTACTCCAGCCTTTTTAAATTAAATTTTAAAAGGAAAAAGAATAGCCAGGTATGGTGGGCTCACGCCTGTAATCACTCTGGGAGGCCGAGGCAGGTCAATTGTTTGAGCTCAGGAGTTCGAAACCAGCCTGAGCGAGAGCAAGACACCGTCTCTACTAAAAAAAATAGAAAAATTAGCTGGACAATTAAAAAACTATATATATATATATATATATGTGTATGTATGTATGTATATAAAATTAGCCAGGCATAGTGGCGCATGCCTATAGTCCCAGCTACTCAGGAGGCTGAGGCAGAAGGATCACTTGAGCCCAGGAGATTGAGGTTGCTGTGAGCTAGGCTGACACCGCACTCTAGCCTGGGCAACAGAGTGAGACTCTGTCTCAAAAAAAAACAACAAGAAAAAACAATAAAACAACTAACAATTTTTTAAAAAAATTGCCAGGTGTAGTGGCAATGCCTATAGGGAGGCTGAGGCAGGAGAATCACTTAAGCTCGGGAGTCTGAGGTCGCAGTGAGCTATGATGATGCCATTGTACTCTAGCCCATTCAACGAGTCAGACACTGTCTCAAAAGAAAAACCAAACCAAACAAAAAAACACAAAAACCATCACTGAGAGAGTTCTCAGCACCTCAGTTCCAAAGCATCTAAGGAGCCATCCCTCAAAGTAACTACTTCCCAGGACAAAGGCCATCTATTTATGAGTCCAGTCTGCTCTGCCCCCATTCTCATGAAGCTGCAGGGACTAGCCTTTTTGGCAGCGTTGCTTCTCTGTCCCCTCATCAAGACATTGACAGTGCAGGTCTAACACATAGAAAACCTCCAGAAAGTATTTCTCCATGCCCTCAGGGTTCAGGGGAATCAAACTAGATCACTTGGCAGGCAAACAGAACGGAATGGGTTACCAGCAGAATAGTCTAGGTGGGCCACACTGACTCTGTCACCCATGTACCCTGGCTTTTTAGAAGAAAACTTGATTATTTAGCTAGAAGAAGCCAAATTGTATCTTCCTGTAATCAAAAGCCACCATTTGCTTGCTTTTAGGAATGGAGTTAAGGAAGACTAGTGGGAGAAGGGACTTAACTTTTCCTAGTAGCAATATGTGCCTTTTTAAACCATTTGTGACCTAAGCCCTCTACTTGGGCTAGTGTTCAAGGTCCCAATAACAGTATGTGTGTGCCTACCACCCACGTAACTGCCCGTGGTCTCCTTCATGAAGGATAGGGTACTTTCCCTGGGGAACAGGGAAGAACATTCTTGCCTGGTATGTGTGTCAGGGCCAATCTGGTTGTTTTAGAAAACAGCTGTACCCATAGCCAAGGTCTTCCAACAGATCTATACTGGGTTCCTTGGCCCATGCCTGATGCACACCCAGTTTCCTATCTTAGAAGAGGATCTCTTGTACCTCTTCTTTTCCTCAGACTTAATTTTCCTTAGTACTTCCATTGGGAACTCTCTCCCAGGACATTCAGTCCTACTGACCATATTTTCAGATCCACCCATGTGTTGACTTCTTTCCCTGCCTCCCTCCCTGCCACTTGCCAAAGATTTTCACATCTGCAAATCCCCACTGGAGCCAGGAGGAGGGTGATATTACCCCTGTCTTTCAGATGAAGAAATTTGAGACTCAGGCTAATTAAGTGACTTGTCTACAGCTTCACAAATAATAAAGGGTTTTTATTCCCAATCTTCTTCCCCAAAGCTTGTGTTCTTTTCACCCTGTCTCCCTGTCCCTGCCTTTCTACTTAGGAGATCACTACAGGTTCATTTTTTCTTTGGTCTGGGTTGCCTCAAGTTAACATTACAGTATAAATATCCACAAAACCCCACCCAGTGAAGGCCATGTCAGTGGTCGCTTGCATTTGTTGAGTGTTGGCTGTGAGCCAGGGCCTGGGCAGACACAAGGGCTTTTACTCAAATGAACTCAGTCTTCATAGCGACCATGAGGCATTCATATTATTTTCCCCTTTCAGAGATTGAGACTCAATAAGTACACAGTAGGTTGATCTTGGAGAAGAGCAGGCTTAGCCTCTGAGTGGAAGTCATACACCCAGGGCCACACAGGTGTGGCAACGCCTAGTTAGAGCTGAGGTATGCTGGGCCATCCCAGTGTACTGCCTGTCTCCCACCCTAGAGGCCATTCCGTATCTCCCACATGAGTAGTTCCTCATGCTTTCTCAGTTGCATTGTGGTCATCTTTCTGGTCAATCCTTATTAGCCCTGGGAGGGAGGCTTGTCAGCCTCATTTTATAAATAAAGCAACTGTAAAGTCTGGCTGTAGTGAGTCAGTAGCCACACCAGGACTTGCCCCTAGGCTTCTTCCACCCTGTCAGGCTGTATCTTCAAAATGCAACATTTTTTTTTTTGTAGGTGCCCCTTCCTAAACTGTTTTTCCTTGGATCCCTGTCACAGCCACTAAAAAGTTGCATAAATGTATCAAAAACTCATTACTCCAGTTCTTTTGAGTTCTGAGTTTGAAAGGATGCCTGTATAGGTGCCTGGGTCCTACTTCCAGAGATTCAGACTCAGGAAGTCTCAAGTCAGGTTTGGGTTGCTTGCTTTTTCAATAGCGTCCAGGTAATTCAATTGTATAGGCTGAGTCCATAGAGCCCTGGTGTCCAACAGATGTGGGACCCAGTTCCATAGGGCCTGGCATGTAGGAGGTATTCAGTAAATGGAATCTGCTACTGCTCTCAGTCACATATGTTCTAGAGTACCACTCTGTGCGAGCACCATCCCAGAATGCCACTGCCATCATGTGGAGGAAGGAAGGAAACATGAGTGGCAAAACTGTACTTGTGAAAAGCTATGGCCTTGCCGGGCACGGTGGCTCATGCCTGTAATCCTAGCTCTCTGGGAGGCCGAGGTGGGCGGATCGTTTGAGCTCAGGAGTTCGAGACCAGCCTGAGCAAGAGCGAGACCCCATCTCTACTATAAATAGAAAGAAATTAATTGGCCAACTAATATATATAGAAAAAATTCGCCGGGCATGGTGGCACATGCCTGTAGTCCCAGCTACTTGGGAGGCTGAGGCAGGAGGATCGCTTGAGCCCAGGAGTTTGAGGTTGCTGTGAGCTAGGCTGACGCCATGGCACTCACTCTAGCCTGGGCAATAAAGTGAGACTCTG
>VSMD01126306.1:0-21035 GCA_008750895.1 Mirza zaza | reverse complement strand
TTGGCCAACTAATATATATAGAAAAAAAAATAAAATTTTTCTCTACCCACCTTAGGTTCGTGGTGGGGCTCTGTAATAAAAGACAGATGACAAGAGAAAAGCAAACACATGTATTCATGTGTATATCGCACATTTAGCACATGGGGTACACAAAGATGAGCAAGTCTGAGAGGCGGCTTAGAATTCAGGCTCATATGTAGTAGCATCTTTGGCAAAGAACAATACATGTGCAGAGAAGTGACAGGATAAAGAAAAGTAGTTTGAAATTTCCAAGGCTGGCTCACCGTGGGAGAGTGAATATAAAGATACACTCTGCTGTCTCCCAGCATTCCCCAGCAGAACTGAGCTGCAGCCAGCCACAGCAGTAACCTGCTCAATGACATTCTTTCTTTCCTTTTTCAGAGACAAGGTCTCGCTTTGTAGCCCAGGCCAGTCTCGAGCTCCTGGGCTCAAGAGGTCCTCCTGTCTCAGCCTCCTGCATGGCTGGGACTACAGGCTTGTACTGCCATGTCCATCTAATGACATTCTTTATTGGCTCCCTTTCCTTCCCTGTCTCACATTCTCACTCTCCTGTTGTTCCTTGGGGTCACCACCCAAATAAAATACCTGCACTCAAAAAAATCCATCTCCAAGTGTTTCGGCAACGTGTATAGCTAGTGTTACAGCTCTTGACCAGGGAAGGAACCAAGCAGCACACGAAGAGTCGGAGAACAGTCTTTATTCTTCCAGCAGGCTCAACCCAGCAAGTGTCACAGCCCTCTTCCCATCTTCTGATCTTCTGATCTTCTGACCCCCCTCCCCCTTCCTTGGTCTCCTCCTGCCTTTATAGCCTTGGTAGGACTCCAAAAGCGTCCAATCAACTACAAGCTTCAACATCCAATCAGCAACAAGCTTTAACATCCAATCAGCAACAGTGAAATTCAAAAATTACCCAATCAGGATGACACAAGCATCGCGGTGGGGCTGCAGGCAGGCCCAGGGGCATTCCAGCACCGGCTCCACTGTCACGCGGGGCCCCTGGCGGCTCCCTGCCTCAGGGCCGGCCCCAGCAGCATGCCCTCCGACTGGCCACACGCAGCGCTGGCCCACGGAGATGCAGAGCAACGGGGAGGCGGCAGGCGGCTGCGTCCCAGCACCAGACATTTTCCTTGTCACAAGCCTGCCCCTGGGGGAACTCAAGATAGTTGGTACCAGACAGGGTCTTAGGACGTGGACCCGCGTGACGGGGTTCTGGCCAGACCCCCATTGCGGGTGTTAAGTGAGGTGCTGATAAGCCCCGTAGTGCTGTAGCATTGCAATTGCTAGGACTCCCCTCTGTGGGGAATTAGGATGGGAAGCAGGTGCAAGAGGAGGCACAGGCTTATGCAGTTGCTTCAGCATTTGAGAAAGAAGAGCAATGATAATTATAAGGACCAAGGAGCCGGGCTCAGTGGCTCGCACCTGTAATCCTAGCACTCTGGGAGGCCAAGGTGGGAGGATCGCTCAAGGTCAGGAGTTGGAAACCAGCCTGAGCAAGAGCGAGAGCCCATCTCTACCAAAAATAGAAAAAATTAGCCGGGCATGGTGGCACAGGCCTGTAGTTCCAGCTACTCGAGAGGCTGAGGCAGGAGGATTGCTTGAGCCCAGGAGTTTGAGGTCGCTGTGAGCTAGGCTGACGCCACGGCACTCTAGCCCGGGCAACAGAGTGAGACTCTGACTCAAAAAAAAAAAAAAAAATAGGACCATGGAGCTGGTTGGCTATTGTTCATCATCAGAGAATCAATCCCTGAAGGAAAAACGTTATGCTCATGGCAGTTAACTATCAACTCAAGACACGTCCTGCATGCCAAACAGCTTCCACCGCAGGAAAGGAAGACTGTGCTGAAAATCAAGTGCAAGATCTGATTGTAAGAGCACAGAGTGACAAAAGATGCTGGAATCAGAACTGCAGCAAAGGCCGGGCGCGGTGGCTCAAGCCTGTAATCCTAGCTCTCTGGGAGGCCGAGGTGGGCGGATCGTTTGAGCTCAGGAGTTCGAGACCAGCCTGAGCAAGAGCGAGACCCCATCTCTACTATAAATAGAAAGAAATTAATTGGCCAACTAATATATATAGAAAAAAAAATTAGCCGGGCATGGTGGCACATGCCTGTAGTCCCAGCTACTTGGGAGGCTGAGGCAGCAGGATTGCTTGAGCCCAGGAGTTTGAGGTTGCTGTGAGCTAGGCTGACGCCACGGCACTCTAGCCCGGGCAACAGAGTGAGACTCTGACTCAAAAAAAAAAAAAAAATAGGACCATGGAGCTGGTTGGCTATTGTTCATCATCAGAGAATCAATCCCTGAAGGAAAAACGTTATGCTCATGGCAGTTAACTATCAACTCAAGACACGGCCTGCATGCCAAACAGCTTCCACCGCAGGAAGGGAAGACTGTGCTGAAAATCAAGTGCAAGATCTGATTGTAAGAGCACAGAGTGACAAAAGATGCTGGAATCAGAACCGCAGCAAGTCTCCTCTGTTAAAGTTCTAGAACAAAAGGAGTGGGACCACGAAACCTTGGATGGGACATTTGAGGAGATACTCTTATGCTTCTTCAACTCCCAGGTTTCTCTGAATCCTCCGGGCTGGAAGAAGAGCCTCAGCCTTGCCGGAAGAGAGCAGCTTCCCCGTATCTGGAGACTCTGCAAAGACCCCCTTGAGGCAGATGCTCCACAAGATGGTGCTTCTCCTTAAGATGTGACCCTGTCCCCCTTCAGGGGTTCCTCACCAAAAACTAGCATCAAGTCTTAGCAGGTGGAGAAGCGCTATCCCACATATGGGGAAAATGGATTACTCACCTCAAAACGCTGCAGGCCTTGAGTGACCTGGGTAACGTGGACCAGCAGGAGCCAGGAGAGCAGATGTGGGAATGGATTTTGAGGCTGAAGGTCCAGGGAGGGTGGACTAGAGAACCGTAGAATGGCTGGACAGGGAGTTTATGGATACGGGGAGCAGTCTCCCATGACTCAGGATTTAACGTCCTGGCGCCAGTGCTAACATCTTGCTGGAATGGCTCCTTGAAGTTTGGACAAAGCAATGGCCTGCAGCAATTGCACTGAAGATGCTCAAACTGTCTCAGCAGAGTATTGAGGAAAGGGTCAAAAGGCTGGGAGTGGGGCATGAAGAATGAAATTACTATGTAAAACAAGAGAACCCATGAGAGGACTTATGTCCCCTGGAAGGATCCAAAACCCACTCCTTTCCCGGAAGATACAAGGAATGCACTAGTCAGGAAACGTAAAACCTTGTTGAGAATCCGTCTTCCATATTAATTTGCTAAGGCTGCCATAACAAAGTACCACAAACTGGGTGGCTTCAAAATCAGAAATGTATTACCTCCACGGTTCTGGAGTTTGGAAGTCTGAGATCCAGTGTTGGCAGTGTTGGTTTCTCCGCAGGGTCGTGACGAAGAATCTGTCCATGTCCCTCCCCCAGCTCCTAGTGGCTTGCTGGCAACCTTTGGTGTTCTCTGGCTTGTAGATCTCTGCCCTCATCTTCTCATGGCATTCTCCCCGTGTGAGTATCTGCATCCAAGTGTCCCCTTTGTATAAGGACACCAGTCACACTGGATTAGGGCCCACCCTAATGACCTCATCTTAATGACATCCACAATGACCCTAGTCCCAAGGAAGGTCACATTCTGAGGTACTGGGAGTTTGAACTTCAACATATAAATTGCAGGGAGGACTCACAATTCAACCCACAAACATCAAGGCCAGCGGTGATGTAGGGGATGCTACTGTGGACCTGGGCTACCTAGTGGCAGCAGGGATGACAGGAGCACAGAACAGGGGAAGGCAGGTGGCAGCACTTAACCATCAGTGGCAAGGTGGGCAAGATCAAAATGGCGACCAGGAGATCTCAAGCCCCAGGATTTGCAGTGGTGACTTATGCCACCATGTTGCTAGGAGTGAGACACGAGGGGGGCCAGGGAGGGTATTGTTCGACTCGCAACTAAAACAGGTCAAGAGCAGATGAGCCAAAGGCTGATGTCAGCTGCCAGAATGGAAAATCATGATCCCTTGCCTGGTTTCCAAATCTGCATCAGGTCTCAGAGCCAGCCACTCATCAGTGTCATTGTACACTGGGGGAAGAAACACATCCAGATATTTCAAAAGCCTCTTGTATGCAGGGCCTGAGCTGATGCACCAGACTCCAAAATGCCATCCTTCCTCTGCTCATCTTAGAGAGGGAGTGTTCAAAGGCCAGGTAACAGGTGGAGTCCTATCTCTGTCTCACGGTAGGTCCAGTGGGTCCTTGGACATGCCTTGTGGTCATTTCCCTGAGCTGTGAGTGCATAATTTGGATGGGTATACTTGACAGCCAGCAGAACCCTCACATTAATTCCCTGTCATTTGGACTAAGAGGTGTTATGGAGGGAAGGGCCAAATGCAAGTTCGGGGAGCTGCCCTAGCACCTGCAGTACCACATCCCCAGCGAAGTGGTGGAGATAAGCACCGTCTTATCTCACAGTCTTTAAAGCACATTCTTTAAAGACTTAGAGAATGCAGGGGTGTGACTAGGCATGGTGGCTCATGCCTGTAATCCTACCACTCTGGGAGGCCAAGCAGGGAGGATCACTTGAGGTCAGGAGTTTGAGACCAGCCTGAGCAAAGTGAGACACTGTCTCTACTAAAAACAGAAAAAAAATTAACCAGACAACTAAAAATAGAAAAAACTAGCCGGGCATGGTGGCACGTGCCTGTAGTCCCAGCTACTCCGGAGGCTGAGGCAGGAGGATCGCTGGAGCCCAGGAGTTTGAGGTTGCTGTGAGCTAGGCTGATGCCACGGCACTCTAGCCTGGGTAACAGAGGGAGAGTCGGTCTCAAAAATAAAAACAAAACCAAAACAAAAACAATTCTAGCTTGTATGCTATATTAAAAAAGACGATGGGCTAGATTGTTCTAGACCAAGTTCATGCCATTTGAAGAAGACAATCATTTACTGTTCAAGAAGTCACTCCTGGAATGGTACTGGGCCTAGCAGGGAATGAGCATTTGACCGCTGGACAAGTTACTATGCAACTGGAGTCGCTCATCACAAGCCAGGCATTCCAGACCTGCCACGTCCTAAGGTTGGGTGAACCAATCAGCAATCCACTGCAGGGCGGAAATGGTATGTTTAAGATTGAGCCTGAGAAGGTCCAAAGGGCACGGTTACCCACACCCCCAGGTTATCTGCATGTACTGCACCTGTGTCTCTCCCTCAGCAGCCCTGTGGCCTCACTGGAGACCTCCCTATGACCAGCTCATATAGGGGAAAGACCCAGTCCTGGTTCACGTACAGGCAGGCCTGACATGTCCGTAAAACCTGAAAACTGACTGCTACTGAACCCTGGCCTCACTCACAGGTGCCCCTGAATGTGGTGAGGGGCTGTCCTTCTGGTGGGCGAAGTTTCGAAGTTCTGAGCAGCACACCTGGTCATCAGTGTGGTGTGGAGGGAAAAGTGGCCTCAGGGAAGGAGGTACACGGGCTCCTGGGCAGTGGCGCATGGCTTGCCCGAGTGATTAGGGCACTGGTAAGAGCAAGGATATAAAATCAAAGGCAAGGACTTCTGGGGAAGAGGAAGTAAGTGGATCTTTAAGGAGCACAAAGCATGGGAAAATTATTTATTTTGAGACAGAGTCTCACTCTGTTGCCCGGGCTGGGGTGTGGTGGCATCATCACAGCTCACTGCAACGTCGAACTCCTGGGCTCCAGGGATCCTCTTTCCTCAGCCTCCTGAGCAGCTGGAACTCCAGATGCGCACCACCATGCCTGAATTCTTCTATTTTTTGTAGAGATGGGGTCTCACTCTTGCTCAGGCTGGTCTCGAACACCTGACCTATAACAGCCTATGACATTCACCCTCCAACCGCCTTTTTTTAAGATACTGAGCCCAGCCACTATCCTAAAGAAGCAATGCCAGGCCAGCTCTGCGTGGAGCTTGAGTTCATCTGAGTCTTGCCCCACTCGTACGGCACAAGGGGAGGACTGCGGCAGACAGTGCCAGTGCCTGCCCACGTCCTCGGCATTCACCACCGCCGCACGTGCTGACCTCGTCCTGCTACAAGTGCCAGCTACTCTCTGCCCGAGGGCTTTTCCTCTGGCCCCTGAATGGCCAGAAGTGCCCATGAGCCAGTGCCCCGAGCAGCCCCCAGCAGCTGCCGAGTAAGAGTTGGAGGATGCACACCCCAGCCTCGACAGCCTCGGGTGGGCTGAGACGTGTGTCTCAAACTCTAACAGGCAGGTGAGTGACCTGGGCACCGTGTTAACATGCAGCGTCTGATTCCATAGGTCTGGGTTGGGACCTGAGATTCTGCATGTCTGATAAACTCCCAGGACAGGTAACAGAGTTGGTCCACAGCCCATACGTACAGTTGCAAAGACCTACACTTCCTCCCAGAGCTCGCCAGCAGGACTGAGCCTCAGTTGCCTAAAACGCCCTTTCATTAGCTACCTTCCATTCCCACTTCCCCACACCCCCTCAGAGTGCTTCCTGGGATCACCTTCCAACTAAACTAGTCATCTGCTGGTATCCGCAAGAGATCAGTTCCAAACTCTGCCTTTGATAACAAAATCTGTGGACGCTCAAGTCCCTGACATAAAAATGGTGTAGTATTTGCATATAACCTACGCACATCCTCTTGTACACTTTACATCATCCCTGGATTACCTATAATGCCTGACACAATGTACATGCTACATAAACAGCTGTTATGCTGGATTTTGTCTGTATTTTGTTGTTATTTTTTAATTGCTTTTTTCCCAAATATTTTTGATCTATGGTTGGTTGAATCCACGGAAGCAGAACCCTCGGATGCAGAGGTCAACTGTACTTGTTCTCAAACCTTGTTCCAGGTTTGCTTCTGGGAGACCTCAGCTTGGGACAGTGGGTGACCCTCACTCCTGCGTTACTCTTCACAGCCAAGGTCAGCGTCCTGGGGGCAGACAGGGTCAGGAACGAGAGCCTCCGAGGACTTGCGTTGGAGCCCCAGCTCCGCGCCAGCTGGTAGACCCGTAGCAGGATCACTTAGCCTGCCCCGGTCTCCACTTCGCCATCTGACAAATGCTGGTCATGTCACTCACCACCCCACAGGGGTTGTGGACATGCCAAAATGGCATATTGAATGCAAGTCCTTGGCGTGCCATTCAGTATCAGGGTCCATCCTTTCTCCACCGCGTTGGCCGGCAGAGCGTGCACCCACACTTGCGCGCACACGCACACACACGCTCCCTGGGAAAGACGCTGGAGGCGGGCCCGTTAGCGCACAGATCCTTTATTTCCCGAGCGGGCACGAACACGGTTGACAAGCAAGAAGAGACTGAGAAGCGCTACGAGGAGTGCATCAGGCACCAACGGGAGGCCTGAGCACGAGACCTCAGCTATTCATGAGCAAAGCAGAGGAAAAGGGCAGAACATCCAGAACAAGGAAACAAGGGCTGTGAGGGAGGACAGTGGGAGGGAGGGGCTGGGCCCAGGTGGGGAGCCTGGACACTCTCGGCCACCAGTGGCGGGGAAGGAGGTGAGACACACCACTAGACAGAGGGACCCCTCACCCACCCACACGCAGAGACACTGTGGCTACAGTGATCAGGGACTGGGAAGAAAGGACGAAGAACAGGGCAGAGGGCCAGGTCCCTAAAGTCAACAAGGACTTGGGAGCCGCTTTTCATGTAGGGTCAAGGGGTGAGGAGTGTGTCGCTAGGAGGGTGCTCACAGCTTCCTACACCTGGGACCCGAGCCCCCACCCCTGCTCAGGCTGGCCCCGCCTCAGAGCCAGGTCTGGTAGCCAGCCCCCCCCCCCTGCACCACCACCACCACCACCCCCCCACCCCCCGCTTCTGCCCCAGGGCCACCATGTGATCCAGGCCCAGCAGCCACAACTTGTGCACCAGCTGCAGAATGAGGGCCGGGACTCCTTCAGCCTATCCCAGAAGAAGGTCGAAGCTTGGGCCCTTAAGCTCATCAGGACAGAGATTCATCAGGACAGAGGCTGGACTGGTGACAGACATGGGGTCCCATTTCAGAGGAAAGGAAGGAGGGTCTGGGGTGGGTGGGACTTGGCCAGGCAGCGGAAGGAGGGGCCTCAAGCTGTCTGTGGGGCCTCCGCAGGCTGCTGGGAAATAGCAAAGCCTGGAAGAGAAGGGGGTGGATGTGAACAGGGAGCCTGATGACCACAGGCCCGGTCTGGTCAGCCACATCGGAAGGGGACAGAAAGCCACCATTGACAGTTACGCAGGTTGCCCACTGCCATAAAGCTCAGTTTACAACCTGCACAAACTTATGCAGCGGCCCTGATGAGGCCAGTGTTACTCCACCCAGCAGTGACCAAAGGGCCATCAAAATGGGGACAGGCCAGTATAATGCAGGGTGCCAACAAGTTATAAACTTCAGGGCTGACCCAGCAGGCCAGGTGGGGCACCAGGACAGCATCAGAGAGGACGGATGGGCCAGGGAAGGAGATATGACACAGTAACGAAGAGGACAGGCTCAGATCTCCTCCTCACTGTATGACCCTGCACAAGTCACTTAGCTCTCTGAACCTGTTTCCTCAACTAAGAAACGGGGATGATAATACCTACTCATAGGGCACAAGGATTAAAGAAGCTAATGCAAGTGCAAAAGGTCTGACGTGTACGAGCATCACTAGATCATCTCTGATGTCACTGTGAGCTCCACAATGGCAGGGCTCACAAGGCCTGCACTCAGCAGGTGATATGCGCAAACACTGGGGTTTCTAGCTGGGGAGAAGTGCCCTGATCCACCCCCACCCTGCAGGAGATCCAAGCCAACTTTCAGACTCACCCAGGGGACTGGTCCGACTGTGGCCCTTGCTGGCGGAGGCCTTTGTCCCAGCGCCCTGGGTGGCCCCAGAAGGCCCCTCTTCCTCCCAGGCCCTGGGAAGGTGGCCAGCCCTGTCCTCCTCCAGCCTCTGAAAGTCCTGGGTTGGCACCCTGGGCCACTGCCCCACGAGCCCACCCCCCACATTTGTTTCAGCCTGCTGCTGCCACTGCTGCAGGGTTGGGGAGCCTTGGGGACAGGGATGGTGGAGGTGGAGGGTAGAGGAAGGGGGCAGCAAAGACAGGAAGCTGAGGTGCAGCGGGATAGTGGGGGAGGAATAGTCCCATCCCTGACCCCCAGCCCAGCCCCCAGGAGAAAAGTGGGTGGAGATCTGGAATCCTAAGCAAATTCCACAAAAACAAGCACTGGGGCCACAGTTGCTGAAAGGGACCTGAGGGGCCTATGCAAATGATAAGCAAAGTTCATGCAAATCAGCACACTGCGTGGGCCCAGGCTGGGGCAAGTGAGCATGTAGGGGGCTCACCCACTCTCACCTTTCATCGGCTTGACGATCTGCAGCTTGGCTTGCTGGCTGGAGGGAGGCCCCTGCGGGAGCACTCACCTTTCTGGGGCTCCTTCTGCTTCAGCTGCCTCTTGTAGTGGGCGTCCTGCCAGTCGGCCAGTTGCTGGAGCACACACTTCATGTCGAGGCGCGAAGGGCCCAAGCCGCTGGCCTCCAGGGCTGAGGTCACCACGTTCATCCGTGTGGCCTCATCCACTTCCGGCTCCACCTCTTCCCAGGCCTCCGTCTCCTCGGACACCAGCTCTCCCTCGTCCGTTACCCCTTCTTCAGCCAGCACCTCTTCTGTGGCCCCCAGCTCTTCCTTGGGCACCGGCTCCTTCGCAGGCACGAAATCTCCCACCGGCTTAACATCCTCTGCTGATGGCAACCCCTCCTTGGCCTGGAACCTCTGTTTCTGCTTTTTCTCCTCCCTGTAGCGAAGATCGTATCTGGGCAGGGAAACAGAAAAGCCTTTCCATCCCTCTGTGAGCTGACACCAGCCGGAGCACCCAGCCACCCTCTGCTTCTGCCCCTAGGACAGCTCCTGCCCATCCGGCTAAAGAGGAAAGTCCAACCACCAGGCCTGCCCTTCCCCAAGTCTGCACCCAGACCCTGATGGTTCCTCCCAGTTCTGTTCCAGCCAGGGGCGAGGGTGAGCTGGGTGTCAGCCCATACCCCCGGTGGGAGGGAGGAAGAATGGTCACCAATACCACATAGGCCCTGCCTACCCCTCTGTCCCCCACCCTGCTGCACAGAAGAGTCCAGTAGGGACAATGCTCCCTCTGCCTCCCTCCTTCATCCTTTAACTTTCACAGCCCATCCCACATCTAGTTGCCATAGGAACAAATCCATTTTCAGTAAGGCTCAGACAGGTCAAGTGACTTGCCCGAGGACACACAGCCAAGTAAAGGACCAAGCTGGGACTTAGTCTTGGGTGTTCCCAGCTCCTGGGCCAGCACTCATTTGCCTCTCAGCCCCTGCTCAGGTGAAGGAAAAGCTTTGGTCCTTAAATCAGACAACCACCTAGGGGGAAAGATCTGAAGGAAAAAGGGACTACTCCTTCCCAGAACAACTCTCCACCCAGCCAGCCCAGACAGTGGGCCTTCTCTGGGGTTGCGGGGTGGCACAACCAGTGGCATGTGGCTATATGGCTGCCGAAAGGTAAGGGCAGGTGATGAGGGAGCCCCTGGCCAGCTTACCTCGGCTTTGGCATCTCCCCTCTGGGCCTCCCATAATTCCTTCAATAGAGAAAAGGAGCTTTAGTGTCCAAGTCCCGGCGCCCGGTCATGCGGAGGAATCTCAGGAAGAAGTGATAGGTCGGAGATCGTGTAAACAGAGAAGAGTAATGGAGGCAAGGGCCCAGGACAGCCACCGAGGTGGGTGTGGGGAAGCAGAGGAGGGGGCACCATGGAAGCACAGAGGTCAGAGCGTGAGGCGACGCCCCTCCCCCCACAGCAGGGCCCCAGCCGCGCACCTCTCAGCGTAGTACACAGGGTCTGAGATGATCCTCCGCAGCGACGTCCTGTGCTCCTCACCCAGGTTCTGCTGGAAACCAGGAAGTGCCTGCTACAGTGGAGATGGGGGACATTACAAGAGGACCCCGCAGAAGCCCTGCCCATGGTCCCGGGCACAGAAGGGGACTGAGGATCCCCATCAGCCAGCAGGGCTGGGACACGGGCACACGGAGGTTAAGAGGTGGGCGGCCAGGGGAGGGTCCTCACCAGAGGCACGCCGTACGCGTAGCGGGTGACAGACCCAGTGGACACCCGGGGTTGCTGGTGGAGGGTCTTCGCCTTCTCAATCAGCATGCTCCCACCATCCGTGTGCTTCTCCCGCAGGTCCTGCAGCTGGGAACCCACCCGCAGGCTCTGTTGGGACCCAGGCCCACCCAGCCCCCCTCTCCTGCCTACCCATCCTCCAGGCCAAAGGGCAGGAGGCCCCAGCCCTAGACCCAAAGAGTGTCATGCACGGGCACGTGGGCAGGTCCCTGGACTCCACTGCACTCACTTCAACTGAACTTCCACCTGCTGGGCTGTGCTAGACTTGGAGGGAGCAGAAAGAGACAGACCCAGTCCCTGCATGCAAGCTGCTTGTCCTCTCCAGAGAGTCAGGCGGCTCCCAAGGGCCTGAGGTGCCGCTCTGGGCCAGGGGCTCGCAGGGCGGGGCAGGAGCCGGGGGGAGCCTCACCTCTTCTTTGAGCCGCATCTGGATTTCTTTCTCCGAAGCCAGCTGCTTCTGCAACTTCTCAGTCTGCATCCCATACTGGAAGGACCCAACACCAATGAACCCCCATCAGTGGCCCCCCGCAATCCCAGGTACCCCCTGCCTCCCTCGAGTTTCCCCAGGCTCATCAGTGAGGCTTTGGCAGCCGTGGAAGTAAGAAGTCACATGGAATGAGGGCAAATAAGGCAAGGAGTCACATGGCCTGGGTTCTAGAAGACTCTGGGACCCTCTCTGGGCCTTGGTCCCCTCCTTGGGACAACAAGTGGGCGGGGGATAGGGGGCTCTCTGAGGTCTCCCTCAACTCTGACTGTGACACAGAAAAGGGCCTTGGGCCTGGCGGAGCTGTGAGATGGGGGCAGGAGAAGGACACTTGGGTCCTGCAGGGCCAGGAGGGTCCCGCCCACGCCGTCTCACCGACTGGCAGCGCTGCTGTAGCTTTGAGACCTGGGCCTGCAGCTGAGAGACCTCCTTCTGCTGCCGTTCATAGTTTTCCAGCCTGAGCACCAGCACCTCCGACAGCTCGGCCATCTGCTGGCTGGCCTCCGCTGGGGGGCGGGAGGGGGAGGTCAGCCCTGGCTCCCCTGGCCTCCAGGGACCCATCTGGCCGTCCCCAGAGGCCTCCGCCTGCCCCACCCTCGGCTGCTGTGGATCCCAGCAGTCCCCACAGGACTTAGCATTCCTCACTCAGGGATTCTTTTCAAGAAATGTTTATTGATTGCACTGACCAGGGCACTGGGGTGAGTGGTCAACGAGACCTGGTCCCACCCACGCTGTGCTCCAGTCTAATGGGGAGACAGATCACAAGACAGAACAACATGGGCTATAAGGGAGCAAGTGTCAAGGGCATATGGGGGCAAGGGGCCACAGCTGCGGTGCCCAACCCAGCCTTGCAAGGTCTAGGAAGGAATTCTGGAAAAAGGAGCCACCCACTAAGCTAAGACCACAGAGCAAGTGGGGGAAGCCAAGCAAAGAAGGGAAGACACAGGCCCCAGCTGAGTGCAGGAAGGCCCAGAGGTGACCTAAACCACCAGGGGGTGCTGGAGCGGTGGGCAGGCCCAGATCACACAGGCTAGGTATAGGGTTGGGGGTTATCCCTTGGCCAATAGGAAGTTATTTGGAGGTTTGGGGGGATTTTTTCTTTTTCTTTTTTTTTTTTTTGAGACAGAGTCTCACTTCTGTTGCCCAGGCTAGAGTGCCGTGGTGTCAGCCTAGCTCACAGCAACTTCAAACTCCTGGGCTCAAGCAATCCTCCTGCCTCAGCCTCCCAAGTAGCTGGGACTACAGGCATGTGCCACCATGCCTGGCTAATTTTTTCTATATACTTTTAGTTGGCCAATTAATTTCTTTCTATTTTTTTAGTAGAGACGGGGTCTCACTCTTGCTCAGGCTGGTCTTGAACTCCTGAGCTCAAAGGATCCACCCACCTTGGCCTCCCAGAGTGCTAGGATTACAGGCGTGAGCCACCACGCCCGGCCTATTTGGAGGTTTTAGGCAGAGGAGAAACATGGTCAGATTTTATTTTATACTATTTTTTTTGGAGATGGGGTTTCATTATGTTGCCCAGGCTGGAGTGCAGTGGCTATTCACAGGCACGATCCCACTACTGATCACCACGGGAGTTTTGACCTGCTCCATTTCTGACCTGGGCCAGTTCACCCCTCCTTAGGCAACCTGGTGGTCCCTTGCTCCTGGGAGGCCACCATATTGATGGCAAACTTAGTGTGGACACCTGATTCACATAGCACATTCTAGCCCTGAACTCCTGAGCTCAAGTGATCCTCCTGCCTCAGCCTCCCAAGTAGCTGAGACTACAGGTGCGTACTGCCACACCCAGCCAGATTTGGTTTTAGAAACTCATTTAGGCTGTGTGCAGAAGGCCTAGAAGGGCACAAGTAGAGGCAGGGAGGCCAGTTAAGAAGTGTCCAGGCTAGAGACAGCCAGAGTCAGGAGGAAAGAGACTTGAGCCATTCCTAGGAGGTAGGAGCAACAGAACTTGGGGACTGGTTCCTAATCCAGTGGCCTGGTGACCAGTGGGGCCATTCAGGGAGCTGCAGAACCCAGAGGGAAGCAAAGTCAAAGGTGGGGAGAGGGGAACAGCATGAGTCCAGGTGTTGCCACTTTGAGTCTGCAACTCACCAGCTACACTTGAACTCCTTGGAGACCGTCGCTATGCCTCACTCATCACTCTCCCCACCCACGGTGCCTAGGATAGCGCCAGGCACAGTCACTGCCCAGTACGTGACTCTAAACTGCCCCAGCCCTGGATACCTGGTCTCTGGCAGCTTACGGCTCCCTCCTGACTACCCCAAATAACAAGAGACAGGCTTAAAGGAGACCCGTGGCTTCTATAGAGCTCTTTACAGTTTGCACAAAGCACTTCCCCAGCTGTTGCCTCTTTTGATCCTAGTAAACCCAGGAGAGATCAGTGGGGTGAGCTCATTCATCCCTAGCCTAAAGATGAAGGATCAGAGAGGTCAAGGAACTTGTCTGAGCTTACACAGCTAGGAAGTACCAGAGCTGGGCCTTGAACTCAGACCAGACTCCAAATCCTGAGTTCTTCCCTGCACTCCTCAGGACAGCCCTCTACCCAGAGTTACAACATTACGTACAAAACTGCTCCACACATTCCAGAATGAGCGTCTGCTCCTCATCCTCCATGGTGTCGAGTTGAGAGGCCTGGAAGAAGAGAGAGAGGAAGGGGCAGGGGAGTCAACGCCTCTTGCTCCCGGGTACCCCCCCTCCCCCTTCCTCACCTCCTCTCTCAGCTGGTCATTCTCCTGCTCCAGCAGCTTGAGCCTCCGCTGCAGGGCTTCCAGCTGTGGGCAGCGGTGCTTCACCTTCCCCTTCCCCTTCTTGGGAGTCCTGGGAGGGAGTAATGGAGTTGGGGTGCAGGGAGTGGGCTTCCCTCCAGGGCTAAGGGTGGTGGTGTCAATTAGTCCCAGCAACCCTCCAGCAGCCCGGCCACCTGTGTCCCTCTTTACAAAGAGGGACACCGAGGATCGTTTCAGAAAAGGGGACAGCCAGGTGCAAAGGCAGGACACTCACGGCTTAGGGGCATCATAGGCGTGATCACGCTGCTGTTCCTCCTGCTGCTGCTCCGGTTTCTCCTCTTCCTCTTCCTCCTCCTCTTCTTCATCCTCATCCTCATCAGAGTCTGAGTAGAGCTGAAGGAGGTCATCTCGCAGGTTCACCTGGTGTCTGAGGTGTAAAATCTGGCAGGAAGAGAGAGGAGTGTGGCCTGGCCAGGAGTGGCCAGGGAGACGATGTAGCTTGGTCCCTCCCCACCGCTCCCCTCCCCTGGCAGTTACCTCCTCCCGGGCTGAGCCCAGCATGGCTTCCAGCTTGCTGTTTTCCTCCATCAAAACGCTGTTCTGTTTCACCAGGGACTGGCCGATGCGAGCTGCTGTGTTCAGGTCCCGCTCTCTCTGCAGAGGGACCACCACCCATGGATAATACTTTCCCGGTTTCTGGGACCCCCCAGAAAGGTGGGAGAAGCTAGGGGGGACGCAGGGGTCAGAGGGAGGCTAGGCCCCTGCGAGAAACCCTCCCCGTCCCCTAGTGTCCAGGGTACTAGACCAGAGTCTGCCATGAACACACTGCGGAAAGTAACTCAGTTTCCCCTCATGGAAAAAGAGCAGATCAGACCAGACTGGCTCTGAGAGCCCCTCCGGCCTGAACATCCCACATCTGCCCGCCTTACATAAGAGGGAAGCCCGGCTTGGCCCCCAGAGAGGTCGCCAGGCAGGAAACAGACAAGACACCTACCCATACAGGACAGAATTAAATGGGGACCTGGCGGAGGTTGAGAAGGCAGTACCCACCTCCTCCAGCAAATATAACATCACTTTGATATCATCTGGAGTGATCTTCTTGGCTGTCGGAGGTAGGTTAGGGCACAGCGCTGCAGGAGGAGGCAGGTGGGGAGAAAAGGCCCAGTCAGGTCAGGGAAAGGAGGCGTATTCTACCTGGCAACCCACTGTTTCCAGCCCTATCCCCAGTTCTCCAACAGGGGTCGTCAGGAGAGGAGCCAGGGCTCCCTCCCCACCCCTAACATCCTCCATACCCCCAGCACCCAGCGCTCCCTGCCCTGCTCCCAGGGCCAATGGGACTGGGCTTTTTTTTTTTTTTTTTCTGAAGGGGCCTGGGTGAAGTACGGGGATCACAGTCCCCGGGACCTAGGAACTAGGCTCTCAGGACGCCTGGGTCCCTGGCACCTAGGAGAGCGGAGGCAGCTGGGAGTAAGAGGAAGGACAGCCGCAGACTGACTCATCACCCCTCACCCAGCGGGCAGCTTAGCCAGCTCCGTGGAGCCTCGTGGGTCATAAAAGCAGACGCAGTCACCCACCCTGCACCTGTTGCGTATGGAGAGGACCGCAGGAAGACTTCTCCTGCACCGGACTGGGGGGCACCGGAGCCTCTAGACCCCATCCAGAGATCTCCCCCGACCCAGAAGAGGATGGGAGAGGAGGCGGAGGGAGAGGGACCCTGACTCCCGCAGCCAAAGGGGAGGAAAACCTCCCCATCTGCCCACCCCCACCGCCCTGTCGCTGGCGAGCGGGGCCCAGCGCAGGCTCAGAGCGCAGCGGGCAGCGCTCTCCCGCAGCCCCCCGCCCCTCTCCTGGCACTGCGGTAGACCGGGGAGGGGGGCGCCGAGAGTGCGCAGATCTGCCGCAGCAACAGGCGCGCAGAGAGGGCGGGGGAGCGCGGGCCCTGGACCTGACGCACCGTCAGAAACCAGGGAACGGCAGGGGGGAGGAGGGGGTGGGGAAGGGGCCATCAGACAGGCACCGCAGTGACATCGCGGAGGTGGTGGAGGGGTAGCACTGGGGACCAGAGCGGGCGGGGCGCCTGGACACCACGAGGCCCCCTCCTCCCTGGAGCTGCCCTAGTCCCACTCGCCCCAGGATCCCTGGGACCCGGTTTACCTTCCTCCAGCTCGCGAATAAAGGCGGCGCGCTCAGGACCCGACACCCCCGGCCGCCGGCCAATGTAGGCGGCTGGCGTCTTCCAGATGCCCGCTGCCTTTCCAGTCCCCAGGCCAGTGGCCCGGGGACCAAAGGGCCCTTGGAATACGAAGCGAGTCCATGGCGCGTCCGAGTTGTTGGGCACGGACTGCGCATTCCGCTTGGCTCCAGCCTCGGAGGCCGGGCGAGCTCCGGTAGGGGCTTCCGAGGCGGATTGGGATCCGGAGGCTGCTCTGGATCCTGCTCCCTGTCCAACCCGCGGTGCCTGCGCGGGAGCGGGTCCGGGCTCGGCCGAGGGCTCTGGAGCCGGACTGGCTGCGGGCGGGGGAGCAGGGGTGACCGCTGCGGGGTCCCCGGGTCCGCGTCCGGGGCCCGGCCGGTCCCCGGCGCAGCTCTGCCCAAGCTCCTTCGGGCGCATCTCGAGTCCGCAGTCCGCTGCCGCAGCCGGACCTTTATAACCTGCGCCGAGCGGGCGCCCGCCGGGCCGCACCACGCGTGGAGACAGGGGTGGCCGAGGGCAACGAGTGGCCCGGGACTCAGGGCCGCGAGGGAGGGGAGCTAGTGGTGGTGCGACCGGGCACAAAAAGAAAAGAAGAGCAAGAAGACCCGAGTGCAGGTCCTAGTGGTTCCGCGTTGGGGTCGGAGTGAAGGATTTCTCCTCCCCTCTCCATCTCGGGAGAATGGTTCTGCCCAAAGCCAGCGCTCCGGGGGACTCGGTAGAGGGACTCGCAGGTCCCCAGCTATGAGCACCTCCTCTCCCGCTCCCGCCGCGGGGATTTCTGGCTGCCTTCCCTGGTGTCGCACCAGCGCGCCCAGCGTTGTCAGTACGGTCCGCAGCGACCCAAGACTTAGGGCAGTATTGTGTCTTTCCCGGGTGATGGGCAGATAATCCAAACTACAGCTCGGCGTCCAGCGTGCTGCCCAGGCTGGCGCGTCGTAGCCTGACCCTCGCCTCACGCCCCGGTGCTCGGCCACTCGATGCCTCCCATTACACTGCGTTTCCTCGTTCTTCACTTCCAACCCAAATTCGCTTTGCCCACCTCTCGCCATCCTCTTGCAAACCCCTGTTCTTCTGCGGAGACACCGCTTAAATGTCTCCCTGCGACAGTTCCTCCGACTTCATCCCCCACGACCCAGGGCACCCTCTATCCCCTGACCTGCAGTGACCAGGTGTCAGTCTCAAGACCGGGCCCGCGCCCCCTCTGCTTGGGGACGTGTCCCTCGAAGCGCAGCACAGAACCGGCTTCTGTAGGTCCTGCATGCGCTGTGGGAACGCACAGGAGCCCAGTGGCTGTTTGTGCCTTTGGACTGGGGGAAACTGCAGGCCAGAAAGACGTGGCTGTCGCACTGATTGATTCTCTTCAAGCCTTGGGACCATTCTTGGTGCCCTCATTCCCTTCTCATCAATACCCAGTCACCAAGCCCTGCTGAATTTGCCTCTTAAGTATTTATCAAACCTCTGTCTCCTCTTCTGTCTTCTGCTGTTTTCTGAGTTCGGACCCCATCCTCTCTTCTCGGGTTATTGTGTTATTGTGCTACGCCTCCCACCCCCACCCTGGTCTCCCTGGGTCTGTGTGGGCGAATCCATTGCTCTTCCACCACTCTCATTCACACTCCCATCTAAGCTGATCAATTCTAGGTGCACCCTCCCCACAGCCCCGGGTGGGGGCTACTGCCCAAGGCCTGTGCCTAAGACACAACTCCTAGTGCCTTTGGGGCCAGGTGTCCATGACATAGCATGGAATAAGAGGCACAGCCAGGAAGGATCAGCGTGCCTCCTCCACCAGCTCCCCTGTCAGGAAGTTTTATCATCAGAATATTTCCCTGTATCTGGGTTCATTTATTCATTCAACAAACATTTCTTGAGTACCTTCTATAAACGCCAGGCACTGTGCTAGACTCTTGGACTAGAGCAGGAAACAAGAGAAACTAGATCCCTGCTCTCCTGGCATTTACGGTCTAGAAGGGGAGGCAGAGAAACACTATTTTCTTGCCTCCACACCCCTCGCACCCCTACCCGCCACACCGGGAGACACAACGATATTGAAATTAGGCCAATTATTAATGATAACCCTACAACGGCCTCTAAGTGTTCAAGTGGAAGGAAGAGTCCACGTCTGTCACTTTAAATCAAAAGCTAGAGGCCAGGCACGGTGGCTCACGCCTGTAATCCTAGCACTCTGGGAGGCCAAGGCGGGCAGATTGCTCGAGGTCAGGAGTTCAAAACCAGCCTGAGCAAGAGCGAGACCCCGTCTCTACTATAAATAGAAAGAAATTAATTGGCCAACTAATACATATAGAAAAAATTAGCCAGGCATGGTGGTGCATGCCTGTAGTCCCAGCTACTTCGGAGGCTGAGGCAGCAGGATTGCTTGAGCCCAGGAGTTTGAGGTTGCTGTGAGCTAGGCTGACGCCAAGCACTCACTCTAGCCTGGGCAACAAAGTGAGACTCTGTCTCAAATAAATAAATAAATAAATCAAATGCTAGACACAATAAGCTTAGTGAGGGAGGCATATTGAAAGCCAAGACAGGCCAAAAGCTAGGCCTCTTATGCCAAGCATTAACAGGAGTCTGGAACAAGTTATCCAAGTTGTGAATGAAAAGGAAAAGGTCTTGAAAGAAATTACAAGTGCTGCTCCAGTGAACACGCAAATGATAAAAGAGCTAAATAGCTTTATTGCTGATATGGGGAAAGTTTTAGAGGTCTAGATAAAAGATCAAATGAGCCACATGTCCCTTAAGCCAAAGCCCAATCCAGAGCAAGGCCCTAACTCTCTTTAATTCTATGGAGGCTGAGAGGTGAGGAAGCTGCAGAAGGAAGGGTGGAAGCCAGCAGGTGTTGGTTGGTTCATGAGGTTTAAGGAAAGAAGCAGTCTCCATGATATAAAAGTACAAGGTGAAGCAGCAAGTGCTGATGTAGAAGCTGCAGCAAGTTATCCAGAAGATCTAGCTGGGATCGTCAATGAAGGTAGCTACACTAAACAAAGGATTTTCAATGTAGATGAAACAGCCTTATATTGGAAGAAGATGCTACCTGGGACTTTCATAGCTAGAGAGGAGAAGTCAACGCCTGGCTTCCAAGCTTCAAAGGACAGGCTGACTCTCTTGTTAGGGCCTAATAGGTAAATAGCAAGAGAACTAGGATTACAAGCAGAGCCTGAAGATGTGACCGACGTGCTGCAATCTCATGATCAAACTTGCATGGATGAGGAGTTGCTTCTTACTGATGAGCAAAGAAAGTGGTTTCTTAAGTTGGAAGCTACTCCTGATGAGGATGCTGCAAACATTAATGAAATGACAACCAAGGGGTGGGAGGAGTGGAAGAAAAAAAAAAAAAAAAGAAATGACCACCAAGGCTTTAGAATAAACTTGGTTGGTAAAGCAGTGGCAGAGTTTGAAAGGATTGACTCCACTTTGAAAGAAGTTCTACTGCAGTAGAACGAGGCTACCAAACAACACTGCGTGCTATAGAGAAATCTTTCATGAAAGAAAGACACAATTGATGCAGCAAACTTCATTGCTGTCTTATTTTAAGAAATTGCCAGGCTGGGCACAGTGGCTCACACCCGTAATCCTAGCACTCTGGGAGACCGAGGTGGGAGGATCGTTGGAGCTCAGGAGTTCGAGACCAGCCTGAGCAAGAGTGAGACACCATCTCTACTAAAATAAAATAAAAATAAGTTAGCTGGACAACTAAAAATATATAGAAAAAAATTAGCCAGGCATGGTAATTTTTTTACCATGCCTGTAGTCCCAGCTACCCGGGAGGCTGACACAGGAGGATGGCCTGAGCCCAGGAGTTTGAGGTTGCTGTGAGCTAGGCTGAAGCCACGGCACTCTAGCCTGGGCAACACAGTGAGACTCTGTCTCAAAAAAAAAAAAAAAAATAGACATTTCCATAGTCACCCCAACGTGTAGCAACCACCTCCCTGATTAGTCAGCCCCCATCAACATTGAGGAAAGAAAGACCCTCCAGCAGCAAAAAGATTACCACTTGCTAATGGCTTGGATAATCGTTAGCATTTCCTAGCAATAAAGTATTTTTAAATTAAGATATGTACATTTTTTTAGACATAATGCTATTGCATACATAATAGACTACAGGTGATGTAAACATAGCTTTTATTTTATTATTATTATTATTTTTCGAGACAGAGTCTTGCTTTGTTGCCCAGGCTAGAGTGAGTGCTGTGGCGTCAGCCTAGCTCACAGCAACCTCAAACTCCTGGGCTCAAGGGATCCTGCTGCCTCAGCCTCCCGAGTAGCTGGGACTACAGGCATGCGCCACCACGCCTGGCTAATTTTTTCTATATATATTTTTAGTTGGCCAATTAATTTCTTTCTATTTATAGTAGAAACGGGGTCTCGCTCTTGCTCAGGCTGGTTTTGAACTCCTGACCTCGAGCAATCCGCCCACCTCAGCCTCCCAGAGTGCTAGGATTACAGGCATGAGCCACCGTGCCCAGCCTAAACATAGCTTTTTTTTTTTTTTCTTTTTTTTTAATTT
>VSMD01126303.1:0-18103 GCA_008750895.1 Mirza zaza | reverse complement strand
GGGGAGGAGGAGGCAATATGGCGTCTGCCGGGCGGCTCGGGTCTGTGCACACGGAGGTGCCCCGAGGGAGTTGGGAGCCTGGTGCCGCGTCCGCTACTGGCTTACCGTTCACTGGTGGCGGTTGTCGCTGGGCTGGTGTCCGCAGGTCCCTCCGCTTGCTGGGGAGCCCACCAGCAGTCCGGGATGCAGGGGAGGGGAAACGGCAGATCCACCTCCCCTTCCCGCTGGTCTCCGGGCTGCTCCGGGGGTCCCAGCCTCCAGTTCTCCTCCGCGACCTCCTCCCGTGGAGTCTCCCGTGGTCTCAGGTACTCCTCCTGCCGACCCTCATCCGATGTAGGCTCGTCTTCTTGCTTCTTTCTTCTAATTTCTGCTAGAATCTGACTTTTCTTCAGAGACACTCTGTCTGGCGGTGTTTCTCATCCGCCATCTTCTGGGTGGGGCCCCATAGCTGAGCTTTATTCAAATCATTTTCTCTTATTTCTGAGCCCTCTCTCTGCTGCAGAGGCAGTTATATTTCTAGCTGTCATTTCAACCCCAATATCTTTTTGGCTTTTGGGGAGATTCTATATTTGGTGGGGAGACTTGCAGTTAACGTGGGCATTTCCCTTAGTTTCAAATGCTTGTAAAGACAAATAAAAATGGCTCTTTCATGATATTTTATGGTCAGAAATTTGGTCATCGTAAGTCCTAGATCATTTCATTACCTCATCTGGACAGGCCCCTCTTCTCTAGGCCAGCTGCTCTGGAGCATAGAGATGGACAGGTCATGTGGTGACAGCTAAGGTGGCAGGCCACCATCACAGGTGGCTTACCAAGGACACATAGGCAGCATAGTTTTCACTCCTTTAAGTTCAAGTGCTAGTCTGCTTTTTTTTTTTTTTTTTTTTGAGACAGGGTCTCTCTCTGTTGCTCAGGCTGGAGTGCAGTGGAGCAGTCACAGCTCTCTGCAGCCTTTTCACAAATATCCCCTCCGTGCCCCCAGGCAACACGATTGAGACCTGGGGATACAGGATCTGGCCTGCGGGTCTATCCCTGGGACCCCAGAGATCAATCCCTGATCATGCTAGGGAGGAGTGCACTGGTCCCGAGTTGCCCACAGGGTGCCCAAGCAGGTTCGATGTCCCTCTGCCTCAGGATGTGCCTGCTCTGATGGGGTTGCTGGGCAGGCAGCACCAAGGGGCCAGTAGTCAGGGAGCTCACAGTCTGGGCACCCCTTAGTCTACTGCAGGATTCCAGAAGGAAAGGTCTAAGCCCTGCTCCCTATGGAAGCCTCTACGTGGCAGCTCAATTGTCTCTCCCAGCAGCTGCGGGTGGGGAAGGGGAAGGACAGACTAAGTATATAGGTGGAGGAAAGTCTGCACTGTGGTGATTTCAGACTCTCTCTTTGGGAGGCAGTCCACCCAGAATGACCAGGCTCTGGAGTCACTGGACCCCCATATCCCCTGCAGTCTGGGCCAGAGTTGGGAAATGTCTAGGTGGGAATGAGCAAGATGAAACCCGGGGAGTTGAAGCCCCCTGGGGAGGACAAAGGTGCATGGTGGGTGCAGAAACAATATGGCGCCTGCCCTCTGGGCTCAGGTCTGTGGGGCAGGAAGCACCCAAAGGGGCTGGGAGCCTGGTACTCCATCCTCAAGAAACTCCCAGCTCACTGGCCGCAGCACTCTCTGGTCTTGTGTGAGTAGAAAGTCTCTCCAGCAGCTCAGAAACCCACCAACTGTCAGGGATGCAAGGGAGGGAGAAATAAACTGCTCTACCTATACTTCTGGCTGGTCTCCAAGCCTCTCGAGGGGGTTAATCTCTGTTGATACCTTTCTCATTCCCATGGTCCCTTTTTTGTGGCGGCATGGGCACCAGGCCCCTCTACTCAGCCATCTTAAACTTGGCTGTATTCTTGTTTATAGATTTTCAATAACTCTGAGAAATAAATACTTTTGAAATGAAATTTAAAGCTATAATATTAGCTAAAAATATTAGCTAATATTATTGATCACTGAAAAGCAGTAAGAATTTAAAAGTAACAATCTTTGAGGTAATTTTTTTAAAAACTTAAGAAATGGTAGTGAGTTCCCAGAAATTTGATATTTTCTGAGATGGCTTTATTTGCTACAATAAGGAGTACCCATAGTAAATTATTCCATGTTTTGTCACATCTGCTTTGGTTTAATTTATGGCTAAACATTGCAAAAGCCGGTTCCTTCTCCCGTTGCAAACAAACTCAGGAAACACCCCCTCGTCATGGCCTGATCGTCCATGGACACCCTTTTCTCTGGTCTCGGGAATTTTTACACAGAATCTAATACTTGTGCTTTGGTAGTGCAGAATAAACACAAACAAATCCGTGTGGATTGATCGATTGTTCCTAAAATCCCTACTGTAGTCAGGAGGATAATTGTGTTCTGCATTTTGGTTCAGTGATTACTAAGACTCGTTCATGACTTTTAAACACTTGTTTCCTATTTAGATTCTCAGCCCCATTTGCTAGAGCAGAGCATCTGAAACTTCAAGTACGCAGGAAGCGCTTGGGGGCCTTGTTAAAATGCAGGTTCTGATTTAGCAGGTCTGGGGTGGGGCTGGAGACTCCGAATTTGTGACTAGCTCCTAGATCAAGGAGTGCTCTTTAAGTAGCCAGGGCCCAGATTCTGACAGGGGAAATAGGCCAACAGTGGTGTCGCAAGGAACTGGGACAGATTACCAAGGGGACTTGTGGATCCTCCTTCCATAGAGAATGCATAATGTATAACAGTTGGACAGGAATTTTTTAGAGGTAGTTTTCTCTCAAGGCTGAGTTGACTAAACGACCTCTGACAGTTTATTATTCTCTCTGTAGTTCTGTGATTAGATTACAGAATACTGTGTGGTATGATATTCGATTCCATAAACATTCAAGTGCCCATATGGTACACAACATTCTACCAGGTTGTGGAATAAATTGCAAATCAATAGATTTCCATTATTCTAACCTTTGTTTTTTTTTTGCTACAAGTTTACTGTGATATTAACAGGCTGAGTAGAAGGTAAAAGTCCTGCTTTTTTGTGTGATTTTGACAACAACATCTGTTTGACATTAAAATTTGACTATAGTATAGTAAAAACAAATCGAGTATGTTTTTAGATGTAAAGTAGCCATGACATATAAAAATATTGATGCATATCTATTTGTTAGCATTGTGACTGACACAGAGGAAAATGTCCAAGAGCAGACTCTTGCAAAAATCAAACAGAAAATGGCATTATGTATGCAAGTATATAGTAGAATTAGTGGTAGGGCAATATATAACTGCTGTCAGTGACCTCTCTTACTCCTTCCCAATTAAATGTCTTTATCGTCCCTCAACCTAATTTATCCATAATTAGGGTATACCAAAGAGCTGAGACAAGACAATTCCAGTTTTCATAATTAATGAATAGTATTGATGATGGAGGAGCATAGTGGTATAGGAAGAGAGATACCAAAGGATAAATCCTTTTCCTCCTTAGGAGTTTCAAATCATGTTAGAGAGAATACTCTCTTGCATTAAATCATTAGTGAACAATTCAAGATACTATAGTACATTGATTTTCACACTTTGGTCAGTATCAGAATCACCTTGGGAACTGGTAGATATACAAAAACCTAAGTCTACCCCTACTTTGAAGAGCCTGTGCTCTTGATTAGCCCTTCAGGTAGGCTCTGACACCAGACTGTGACCCACTGGTATAACATCTACTTGGTTGCTAATTTATAAGGCAATTGAGATTCCAGAGAGAGACAGGCTGGGATAATGGGAGGAGACGTCATGGAGAAGGTGTGGGCTAAGAGGAGACTTGCAGGGAGAGTGTGAAGAGGTAAGGAGGGTCAGGGAAGGCTTTTTTGAGGGAGTGTCATGAGCTTAGAGTTGATGGGACTATACAGATCAGCTGGATGAAGACAAGGGATGAAATGAGACATACCATTCAAGGGAACAGTATGGAAGCAAGAAGGAGCCCAGCTTGTTAGGAAAAGAAAAATCTAAAGGTCTGGAGCAAAAGGTTCAGGTGAGAAAATGGAAGAGACGGGAGGAGAGAGATGGGCCAGAGAGTGAAGGTTGTGGTCTGAAGCTCAGAAGTTCGGAGTTCTTCCTGGGAGATGTAGAGTAGTTGCAAACTCTTATGCAGAAGAATGACATGATCTTATCTGCAGGGTAGAATGATTGCTGTGTCATTTTGTGCCTAGAAACAGGAAACCAGGCCAATATGCTGTGGATACTGCTTGGGCAAGAAAAGATGCCATCCTGAACCAAGGCTGTGAGAAGGAAAGATAAAAAGGAGTCAGTGCAGGATGATGGGAAATTGCACTGGTTTCCAAGTCAGACAGACCTGAATTCAAATCCTTTCCTTGTTAAAAATGAACTGAGTGGCTTTGGGCAAGTTACCGAACCCTTTTGAAGTTCTTTCCTCATATTTAAAACTGGCATAATAATCATCGCAGCGTTCCTAGAATGTAGAGGTTCATGAGATAATGTATTTAACAGACTCAACGCACTACTGAGCATGTAGGATTTGTTCAGTAAATGGCATCTATTATTATTAGAAAAGATATAAATTGGTGCCCATGGACGGAGCATAAATAAGAGAGAAGAAACAGGATGGTTTTAAGCCAGTGGTGCTCAGATGAGGATGATTTCCACTGCCACACCCCCAGGGGACATCTGGCGATGACTTGAGACATTTTGGTTGCCACAACTTGGGAGTGGGGTAATGTCACTGGCATCCAGTGGGCAGCAGACGAGAATGTTGCTAAACATTCTGTGATACAAAGGTCAGTCCCCACAGTAAAACTTATCCAGCCCCGATAGTCAGTGGTGCCAATGTTGAGAAACTCTGCTGTAAGGTTTCTGTCATAGATTATGAAATTGATGAGAAACCAGGAAGCAAAGCAAGTTAAGGGAGAAAACGATGACTTCGGTTTTGTACATATTGAATCTGTGGCACTTGTGGGACTGAGTTGGCTGTTCAGATCCTTGTTCTTCATCACTATTCCTGTATCTAGTGCCTGTTTACAGATGAAAAGGAATGGCGGAGGAACTGGAAGAGCTGAATGCAGTTGAAGAATAGGTGTATTTGGGAGGGTGGGAGAGAGAGGGAGGGAGAGAGAGGCTGAGATGAACACACGGCTAACTGAGAGCAAGAGCAGGAGGCTTTGAGAAGACTGTTGGTGCTAGGAAGTGCAAAGGCGGAATGGTCCTGTGGGTGACCTGTTCAGCATGTGACACTGGCAGGGAGGTTGCTGATGTGGAGGTAAATCAAGGTGGCTGGAGTTGAAGATTGAAGAGGTGAAGTATCTTGTGGGGCTATCGTTCATCTTCTTAAACACTAAAGTCATCCTAGATGATGTCTGGACCAGGGCACAAGAGATAGACAGTACTTCTGGTGCCATCTGCTTTTTTCCCCCACACCAGGCTTGCCTCTTTCCACAGTCCATTTTCCAGCTACCCTTAAGAGAGGAACAATTGCTGATTTAATTGAGTAGACATTCAGTATGCCATGATGTAACTGAGGCTTCATAATCCCATGCAATTTCCTATACCCTGCCTCCGTGAGATAAGCAAACCTAAGCCAATCTCTCTTTTGCTTCAGTTTTATGTGGCTAGCTGGGAAAGTCACATATTCTACTGGATTTGGGCTGAAACAGATACATCTTCACTCAACTTGGTTCCTCCTCTTAGTTTTTATTCAAAATTTGCCCAGTTTTTATTCCAAATTTATACAGTTCTTGGAATACCTAGCTATCCCAGTTGATTCTTAGTACAACCTCACAGGTGAGGCAGACATTTGAGGACTGGAAGTTTTTGCATCCATTCTGAGCAGCTTTTGGTGTTTTCCAACTGAAATCCCATTGCTAACCCATCAACATCTCACCACATTGCATCTTAAGTCTCAGAAAAAAAAAATCCCATTACTCTCCCATCATACCCATCTTTTTCAAGAGCATAATAGGCAAATATTGTTTCTCTGGCTGCTTTTATCTTTTCTTCACTGGTTTGGCCTCCTGCTTTTCTTCCTTGATGTGGTCTAAACTCGATTAGTTTCTGACCCTCTGATGTTAGTTTCTATAGCCTCTATGTTGAGGATTTAGAAGATGTTCAAATTTTTAAACTTAAGTGTCGTATTGAGCTTTCTAGACCTGATCTCTGATTTGAGCTCCATTAAACTACTTAGTGAGCAGTTAACTATGTAACAAAGGTTGTTTCACATGCAAGATTTAATTTAATCCTAATTATACAATGCGTCTCTCATCATTTGATTTCTATCATACACTGTCTTATTTTTCTAGTTGTCTTGTTGTCTAGTTATGTGTGTCTGCCCAACAACTTGTAGAGAATCTTTCATAGACCTGAGAAAATTTCCCTTACCTGCAGCCCAGTTTCTTGGTCAAATGCCTGCTGATCTTATAAATTAACTCAATTCCAAAGCAGAGGCAATAAGAGAAGAGAGAGATGAAGGAATAGAGATAGGAAGCATATTAAGTGTCTATAAATGAATCTCAGCTAAATGCCTTATTTTAATTTATTTAGAAATACAGGTATTCAAGCAACTGTGCAATTCCTTTCCTTCTCCTCTCCTCTTTCATTTTTTTCTTAATACCAAAAATAAAAGACATGCTTTAAGTATTCCATTCAAAGTAAAAGTGCAATTACATTTTAAAAATGTGTCCTTTGCCTTCCATTTACAGAAATCATAGCAGTAAATGGTTTTAGCCAATAAAATGAATTGCAGGAATTTCGATGGATTGCAAAGCTGAAAAAAATTCATTAATATCTCCTTTATCCGGTAAGAAGCCATGTTTGTATTCACTGGGGAATTTAAGGGAAAGAAAAAACTTTTGGAGAAAGCCTATTGATTTTTGCTTAATAATACAAGAGAAATGAAGGTGGATTGCCAGGTACAAGTTTCTCTGGCAATTATGAAGGGATAAAAAAACACCAGCACAATGTTGAAACATATCCAGTAGCTATTATTGATTTATGAATGTAAGTCCAAATCAAAACTATTAGAAAATGTAATTACTCTTTGACAGTTTTTTCACTACATTATACAAACAAACAACGTTCCATTTACCTTAGAAAGCTTTGTTTTTAAGCAGTTTCTGGACTTCCTGTAATAACTCTTGCTTTTTACCCAATTTACCAGCTGAATTATTTCTTCTAAAAAACTAAAAAAATGTATTGTGTAATTTGTCAATTCGTCAGGTTTAGGTAGCAACATGTACAACAGACTTTTAAGGCCAAAATTTTGTTCTGACAAGAGTCCAAGAGTCAATTGCTAAAGGCTTTGTCATAGGTTTTTTTTTTTTTTTTTTATGGAATTGAGTTTTTATGAAGGGTATCGGTATTTGATGGGTTATACAAGCTTTTTGAAAGTCATGTAGTACAAAAAGAGAAATTGTAATATGGGCTACTCATCCCAAAGTGCACGAGCTGAACTGATTTAGAAAATCAGTGGAGAACATAAGCAAACATAGGTCATATATGGTGCATCACTTTGATATAAAGGGAGATGACTGTTATGTTCAATTATTACTATGCTGTCAATTTAGTCTGTTCAGTGTTTAAAAAAAGAAAACCTAGGCAATGTAATGCAAACAATAAGTTAATCCAAGTATTTGACAAGCTTTTAAATTTTTAATAAGCTATCTAATTATAACAATCAATTTGGTTATACTGTTTAGAAAAAATTTAAATAAATGCTTCAAGTCTATGTGATGAGAAAGCCAGGTTAAATGTGCCAGTTTTATTTCTTTTCTTTACACATAGATTCCCCCTAACCCCCATAGATAATATTAGCTGCTAGGCTGATTTTCTGTTATATGTAGATATATCAAATTTTGCATATTTGCCTTTCTTAAATAGGTAACTTACAGTTGATCAGATTCAGATCTATTATTCAGTATTTCCCTAATCCAAACTCTCATGATAGGAACTTATAACTTTTATTACCTAATTAGATAAAGAGTAAATTTTCCTATTTTCTGAATAGAGTACACTGTGCTTTCTTAGTGCCAAAGAGTTCAAATTATTTAACTCAGTGAATGTCACAATGTTGGAAAAATTCTGAGTTTAGAAAAAATTATTTCTTCTTTTTTTAAATTTTTTTTTTGAGACAGTCTCTGTTACCTGGGCTAGAGTGCCACAGCTTCAGTGTAGCTTACAGCAACCTCAAACTCCTGGGCTCAAGCAATCATTTTGCCTCAGCCTTTGAGTAGCTGGGACTACAGGCATGCGCCACCATGCCTGGCTAATTTTTTCTATATATTTTTAGTTGCCTGGTTAATTTCTTTCTATTTTTAGTAGAGACAGGGTTTCACTCTTGCTCAGGCTGGTCTTGAACTCCTGACCTAAAGCAATCTTCCTGCCTCGGCCTCCCAGAATGCTAGTATTACAGACGTGAGCCACCATGCCTGGCTGGAAAAAGTTATTTCTAAGCTAAAACTGAATTAGAAACTTGGTGATGCTCTGTGAAGACAGTAGTGAGAACCTGGGTGCTACTTTTTTTTTTTTTTTTCCAGTTAAAAAGGAAGTGAAGTCTGTCTTCAATAGCAGCTGGTGAAATGATTAGGGTTTAGAAGGGCAGTTGAACTAGAAGCCTTGTATGTAGATAATTAGCGTGATTGTGAGGATATGACTGGCCATGGTTTAATTTCCAAGATGGAGTCTATGCTTTATTTAAAAAATAAAACAACACATTCTGCTTTGCTGTGAAGAAGAGAATTTAAGGTCTGGCTACCCTTGTCGTGTTCTCACCTTGCATTTCAATGAAACTCAAGAGGGGAAGATTGGGCAGAGAGATGGTGAAGATGCCTGGGATCCAAAATCGGATTCAACTGGACAGGCCTGAGTTTGAGAGATGGGAGAAAGTCTTCAAGTGAACTTTTCCCTTTGAGATTTTGATAAAGCACAAAATAATTGTGCAATGGAATAGCTACAGAGGAGAAACACTTTTTTTTTTTTTTTTACAGCAGAGATGATTCTAGCTGCTACTCAAAATATTTAAAGTATAAGACACTTCAAACATAATAAAAATCTATGGAAAGTTATATAACTATCCACATACTCATCACTGAAATTATATACCTATTTCTTGCCAAATTTGCTTAATATTTCTCATTCTGTTATAAAGAAATACATTTTATATATATGACTAAAACTCAGCCATTCCTCCCCTTCTTGACCCTGTCTTCTCAAGTTAGCTTCTCTCCTGAATTTGGTATACAGCATTGCCATGCATGTTACTTAGTATTTATTGTCTATACATTTAACCATGTTAAAACAATATTTGCATATTTTTGAAAATTGACATAAGTAGTGTCATATCGTATATATCTTTTTTACAGTTTGATTTTCTCACCTCTTAACATTATTTTTAAAGATTTATCCATGTAGATGATGCATTCATTTAAATATTCATAATAAATATATAATGAATATTTATATAATATTCATTATATAAACATGTTAGTTCATTCAACTGCTTTCCTACTGAGGAACAGTTACATTATTTCCAAATCTTACCAACAGTGCTCCAATGAACACCTGTGTCTGCAACATCTTGTAGATGTGTGCGAGAGTTGATTCATAGGATATGCCCATATTCAACTTTTCTACATATTGCCAAATTGCTTCATAAAGTAATTATATTAATTTTGGCACCTCATATTAATGTATAAAAGAAATCATTTCTTGGCCAGGCAAAGTGGCTCACGCCTGTAATCCTAGCACTCTGGGAGGCTGAGGCAGGAGGATTGCTCGAGGTCAGGAGTTCGAAACCATCCTGAGCAAGAACGAGACCCTGTCTCTACTATAAATAGAAAGAAATTAATTGGCCAACTAATATATATAGAAAAAATTAGCCGGGCATGGTGGCGCATGCCTGTAGTCCCAGCTACTCAGGAGGCTGAGGCAGAAGGATTGCTTGAGCCCAGGAGTTTGAGGTTGCTGTGAGCTAGGCTGTTGCCACGGCACTCACTCTAGCCTGGGCAACAAAGCGAGACTCTGTCTCAAAAAAAAAAAAAAAAAAAGTTTAAAAAAAAAGAAATCATTTTTTAACATCTGTGGTACTGCTTTGGGTTATCAAATTTAAAAATGTTCCCCAGACAAGTGGGTTTAAAATGGCATCTCCTTGATTTGTATTTTCCAGATTACTGATGAAGTTATGTGTTTACTGGGACATTAGTTACCCACAAATAAATCTGTTTTAATATGTATATAAGAGATAGCCTAAAAACAAAATCTATGGATATATAGAAGTCACTGTGCTGATGGCACACTGTTTAACTTACTGTAATATTATGAACATTTTAATATATTGTGGGTGACAACTCCTCTAATTACTTTTCTTCAAAATTATTTTGCCTAGGCTTGACCTTTTCCTCTTCCTTATGAATTTTAGAAATATGTAGCCAAGGTTTTGGAAAAAGCCTTTTGAATTTATAACATCGAATCTATAGATGAATTTGCAGAGGACTCCCATCTTTAAGTGTCATTCCTGATATGGTACATTTTTTCTGTTAATTTAGGTCTTCTTTATGTTCTTCAGTAATAAAGTTTTATAATTTTCTCACATTTTTAGATTTATTTGTAGATATCTAATAGTTTTTATATTGGGTACATAGGAACTAATATTTTTATATGTTTTACTATAAATGGTAGTTTTAAATATTAAATATTTTAAGCATTTGTTCATGGTGGATAGAAATAGTTTACTTTTTGATTTATGATCTTTTATCCTGAAAACTTGCTGAACTCTATTATTAGTTTTGCTAATTTGTCAAAAGATTTTCATAGATATTTCTATATAGGCAACCATATTGTTTATTCATTTCCTTTGTGTATGTACTCAAAAGCAGAATTGCTAGATGCAAAGAGTAAATAAATCTTTAGCTTTAGTTAAAAGGTACTACCAGTTTTCCAAAGTAGTTGTACTAATTTACATTTTATCTGGCAATCTAATAGCGTTACAGTTGCTTTTCATCCTTGCTAACATTTTGTGGGATCAGTCTTTTAAATTTTAGATGTTTTGGTAGGTGTGTGATGTCTCCTTGTCATTTTATTTTTCTTTTAGATACAGTCTTGCTCTGTCACCCAGGCTAGAGTACAGTGGCATGATCATAGCTCACTGCAGCTTTGATCTCCTGGGCTTAAGCGATTCTCCTACCTCAGCCTCTCAAGTAGCTGGGACTACAGGTGCGTGCCACCACACCCAGCTAATTTTTCTTATTTTTTGTAGAGAGTGGGTCTTACTATGTTGCCCAGACTGGTCTTGAATTCCTGGCCTCAAGTGATCCTCCCACCTCAACCTCCTAAAGTGTTGGGAAGGCCGGGCGCGGTGGCTCAAGCCTGTAATCCTAGCTCTCTGGGAGGCCGAGGTGGGCGGATCATTTGAGCTCAGGAGTTCGAGACCAGCCTGAGCAAGAGCGAGACCCCATCTCTACTGTAAATACAAAGAAATTAATTGGCCAACTAATGTATATAGAAAAAAAAAATTAGCCGGGCATGGTGGCACATGCCTGTAGTCCCAGCTACTTGGGAGGCTGAGGCAGCAGGATTGCTTGAGCCCAGGAGTTTGAGGTTGCTGTGAGCTAGGCTGACGCCACGGCACTCACTCTAGCCTGGGCAAGAAAGTGAGACTCTGTCTCAAAAAAAAAAAAAAAAAAAAAAAAAAGTGCTGGGAATACAGGTGTGAGCCACCATGCCCAGCCCTTCCCTTGTCATTTTAATTCACATTTCTCTGATTACTAATGATGTTTGAGTACCATTAATATGTTTATTGGTTATACAGTGTATTGATATTTTCTTTGAAATGTTTACTGATGTATTTTCCCTGTTTTAAAATTGGATTTTCTGCTTCTTAGATAATTGACAATATAATTATAAGATAGAAATACAATTGATTTGTAGAGATACAAATCCTTTGTTTGATGTAAGTTTCTCCTAGCATGCAGTTAGTTTTCTTACCTTCTTAATGGTATCTTTTGGTGAACAGATATTATTTATTTAACAAAGTCCAATTTATTAATCTTTTATGATTATTATTTGTTGTATCTTAAGAAATTCTTGTCTATCTCCAAATCAAGAAGATATTCTCTATGTTTCTTTTAGAAACTTGATTGTTTTGGCTTTCATATCTAGGTCAATAACTACTTCCAGTTTAATTTTTGCCTATGATTATAATATTTATAGATCTATTCTAATTGCTTCATTATCACTTATTGAAAAGACCACCCTTTTTAACTGAGTTGAATTGGCATCTTTGTTATAAATTAGAGGAATATAAGTGTGTTCCCAATTTTGAGATGCTCTATTTCATTGTTACCTGGCTCTAAATTTTTCTGCCACCCTTTATGATGTCTTTCTTTGAGTCATATTAGTGTTTTAGAAGTTACCTATTTTATATTTATATTTTATGTTTATTCTTTTAGGAGTTACCTATAAATTTATAACATACCCCTCTTGATTTAACAAAGTTTAAAGAGTACTTCTCTACTCTTCCCAAATCGTATCAGAACAGAAAATTCTTAGACTCTAATCTTCCCAGTTCCTAAATTATTGTTTTCAGTCTTGTTTCATAAACATTTCATAATATTCAAAAAGCAAAGAGACAAGTATAATAAAGCCCATATACTCTTCACTCAGCTTCATTATACCAGTATATTCCTATTCTGTTTCATCTATATCTCATTTCCCCTAATCCCTCCCACTTATCATTAGATATTTTAAAGCAAAGCCAAACATTTTAGGTGTAAATAATTGTATATATTCTCTAAGAGAGAAATGGTGCACCATTTTTTAGTTCCATTTTGTTTGTATTCCCTTGAATTAGTTATTATTATTACTATTTTACACAGTGGTACTTATTTAGATTTACTCACACATTTACCAATTTTATTGCTCATCTTTGCATTTTGCATCTCATTCATTAATTTTGGCTTTAGTTCCCTTCTTCCTAAACTACATGTTTTTAGTAGTTCTTTCAGCAAAAGAAAATGGCTGTGACTCCTTGTGAATTCTTCGAGTCTTTGTTTCATTTTTTTTTTTTAATTTGTACTGCTTATTGAATACTACTTACCCAGGAATAAAATACTTGGCTGACAGTTATTTTCATAACATTTTGAAGTTATTTCCCCATTGCCTTCTAATCCTACTGTTACTTTTGAGAAGTCAGCTATCAATCTAGTTGTTGTCTATTTCATGTTCTATCAATTGTGCGTGGCTGTGCATTTTTAGCTTGTTTACCTTAGACTTCTTGAAGCTAAGAATTTGTGGACATAATCAATTCTGAAAACTTTCACTATTATCTCTTTAAATTGCCTCTCCTCATTCTTTTAATTCTTTTTTTGAAATTCTTATTTTAAAAATATTGAAATTTCTTAGCTGATTTTCCATGATTTTTAACTTGTTTTTTTATGATTTCTATGTCTGGGCTGCAGTGATATTCTCAGATTTATCTTTCAGTTCTCTCATTTTCTTTTCAACTACAGATTTCATTTCTCAAAGCTTCATTGATTTCTACACAGTTACCGATTACTTATTTATTTTCTTAATGCCTTACCTTTTGGGTTAGGGTGATTCATTCCTTTTCTCATCACTTTAAAAATACTTCTTTTATATTCTCTTTCACATCGTCTTTCAGTTATTTCACATTCTGGCAGCTCTAATCCTCTTGTTTGTGTCTATTGACTCTTTCCCATAGTGGATTCATCCCTAAGTGATTGTGACTCATTTTTAGAGGAGATTTGTTTGTTGCCTTTTTTTTTTTTTTTTTTTTTTTTTTGTGAAAAATCTCCTTGAAGCCTAGGATGTGAAAGAGTTTCTCCAGAGCAGTTTGTCATTCCCTCCTGCCAAATTACACACGGGCATCACTGATGTACGATGGATTTTTGTTTTAATTTCTCAGTTTAGAGTTCCCCAGACCACAAAGATAGATGAAATTAAGATTATAAATCTGCGTGATTTATAAACCTGGAGTTTAAATTTATCAGAAATACCTATTTTTTTCTTTATTGTGAGCTTATCCAGAGTTAGATGGTTTCCCTATTGTCTTACTAGGCAGATTTTAAAATAAATGAATTTCTAGAATTCTTAGACTATTGTAATATACTACAAAAGAAATGTATATTTATTGCAGTAAATGTGGAAAGACTAGAAAATACATGACGAATAAAATAAAAATTACCTATTAGTCTACCACCACCAGACGGATGACCACTTTATAACATGCTGATATTCCTAAAGTTCTATTTTTTTTGTAAACAGATTCATTTTTTCAAAAATAGAATTAGACTACATAGTACATTTTATTTTATAACCATTTTTCACTTAAAGATCATATTTATTATTTATTCAAAATAACATTTATTTATGTAACATTTATTGTTGATTAAAATAATATTTACAATTGATTTCACTTAAAGTAATAGTATCAGTAGTAATAGTAATAGTAGTAATAGTATTAGTAGTAGTAGTAATAGTAGTACTAGTAATAGTAGTAATAGTAATATTAGTATTATTATTACTATTAGTAGTAAAATTAATAAAATTAGTATTTTACTAATTAGTAATTTACTAATTTACTAATTACTAATTTACTAATTACTAATTTACTAATTTACTAATTACTAATTTACTAATTAGTAATATTTTTAGTATTACTAATTTTACTATTACTAATTAGTAAAATTAGTATTACTATTAGTAATAGTAATAGTAGTAATAGTATTTTCTACAACAGGTTTTCAACTAGGATGATTTTGCTCATTCGGGGGACATTTAGCAATGTCTGGGGACATTTTTGATTGTCATTGATAGTGAGTGCTACTGGCATCTGATAGACAGAGGCTAAGAATGCAGCTAAACATCCTGCAATACACGGGATGGCCCCTACCACAAAGAACACAAGCTCTTCTTTTGCAGAGAGACAACGTAAGGGCGTTGCAATATACTTAGACCTGTTAAGGAATTCAGGTTCTGTTCCTTAGTAGTTTCTGTGACCTGGACCTATATTTTTCTAGCTTTAATCTCAATATCTGTACTATGAGCAATATTTGTACCATTAGCTTGCAGAGTTTTTGTTAGAGTTTGAGAGCACATGGGTTAAGTGCCTGGTAATAGTAGGTAATTAACAATTGTTATTACAGTGATAGAACATGCGTCTTGTTGGGCACCCATATATGGACTATCTTGACTAATATTGAGCTTCCAGTGGACCAGCAAAAAGCAGGCATCACTGAGTCAGACTCTACTGGGTTGTAAAATAATTTCTTTGGAGTGAGTTGTTTCCTTTAGGGAATCGTAGTCCCTTCTTCACACAACTGGGACACCATTCAGTGCACTGAAGCAGTAATTGACTAGTAGCCCGAAAGCAGTACTAAATGAGTATAACATGGCAGCATGTCACAGGATTCGAAATTATTGGGCAAGATATCTTTATGATAAAAAAAATCACTTAACAGGGCTGGCCTTGAGCAATATTGTGAAACAGGCAAGGCAGCTCTTTGTTTCTCTCCGTCCACACCACTCAAGGCCAAGCTTCACAGTCACTCCTGGGCAGCTGCCCTGCACCTTGTTCCTGGAGAATGTTATTCTTTGCCAGCTGTCACAGAAGAAATACTGGCTGACCAGAATTCCCTCTACATGTTAGCTAACAGAAATTCCAGGGGTAAGAGCACTTTAATAGCAGCCTTCTAAAGACCAAAAAGACTTCAGAACTAAAATTTAGGGGGGAAATACAGGTAATGGTAAAGATAGTAAGAGGTGGGGAAAACTTTCCAGCACTTCCAAAATTGCATTTCCATATATTGCTGCTTTCTCCTAAGACTGATCAGGCTTTTGAGATTTAGGTAGAAATTCTGAGGATCACTTTGAAGAACTGTAAAGTACTTGCAGGTAGTATATGTTTATGTTAATTTATTGAGCATCTCTCCTGTGGGATACTGTGCTTGTCAGCTTGCCTACATTAGTACTTCAGCGGATATTTATATTTATCTTCTGACACAGATAATCTCATTTATGGATGAGGTGGAAGGAGGTTGTATGAATGCATCACAGAAGTTGTGAATGAATATATTTTCATACCATTTATATAAGAAAAGTCACCAGGTATTTCTCTACTGGCCCTGAAAAACACCAGTGACATTTCCATGGCAGTTAAGAGCTTAGGATTTCAGTACCTCTATGTTCAAGGTTCCAAGGGATTCTGCCAAGATAAACAACTATTGGCCCTAGGGTAGAGGAAAAATGATTATGGTTTATTTCAAGTATTTCCTATCATCTTTGTTGCTAATTATTGCTAATTTAGTTTTGTAAAGGATGGGTTATAAATCTATATATCTGTGCATGCATATGTACAGGAATGTACACGAGCATGTGTGGCTATGTATATGAAATTTTTAATTGAATTGGTTTTTGAAGAGTCCTAGTCCATTGAACACAGTGTCTCTTAACCTGTCCCAAGTAGTTTTAGAAATAGTTAGCATTGCCTAAGTATATACAGCACCTGGTCTATCTTGTTTATCCTCTGTAAACATTGAAATTTGTATACTTTCATTGTTTTTCCTTCCGCTTGATAAAGTTCATTATAGTTTGCAGGATTTCGTCTGATGGATTTTGAAGAGACTTCCAGATAGACATTGTAGGACTCATTTGCTGCTTGTCACATATTGCCTCGTGCTTTTATACTGAGAGAGAGCAAGAGCTTTGGAGTCATAGAATATAGTTCTAATCCTGCGACACCCTGCAATATGATCTTTCAGAATCTCATCTGTAAACTGAGGACCATAATATCTACCTAATGTTGAGGAATTATAAATAATACATTTAAAACACCTAAAACTATTTGTGGCACACAGTAAGAGTTTGACAAAAGATCTATAACTGTTTATGAATGTATCTTATAAATGAACTACTATATATTGAAGGCATTGAACACTATTTCCTGCATATATAGTGCTCCATAATTTTTTTTTGGACAGCTGCAAAAATTGTGTTTTATTAATTTGCTGTATGTATCCACTCATGGCAACAATTGACAACTGTGAATACTGGTCCTTGAATATGAGAAATCACAGTGGTCCACCAAGAAAGGCTGTTGCTTCCAAAACTTGTTTACAATGCAATGTCACAAAAGTCTCCCAATTAAAAAATCTTTGTGTGTGTACATTTAATACTTGTGAGAAAAAAACATTTTTGCTAGTGTTCACGAGTTGATATGCTTTAATATCTTGAAAATTAGAACCATAGTTCGGAGAAAAGATTCTTAAATTTCATGACAATTGCATGCAATAATTTTCCTAATTTCTCTCAAGAATATTTTGGAAATTTTAGGCAATATTTCTAAAGTTGGATAAAAGGTGACCTATAGAGGTGAAATGCATTTTTCTTCTCTCCAGGCTTAGGATGGGCTATTTCCACATATCAACTGAAACAAGATCTTGACTGATGCACTTGGTTTCAAAAAACAGGTCAAGGTTTTCTGACATTGCTCTGAGAGAAAGAGGAATCAGAATGTCTGGGAAAAAAATTGAGTTGTCAGTCTTCTCTCTTTTACATAGCAAAAAATACAGCAAGTTTCTGTTATTATCTCACGATCTGAAGACTCACAGGCAGTGTAGGATAAAATTCTGCTTTAGATGCTTCTAATGTTCTTAACTCTTTCAGGAGGAGCACAGAATTCTGAACTCAGATCTTGACTGGTATGTGACTAGGATGACATGCATTCTTGATTTTCACAGGGTCACTTTTATAGCTCAGTGCCTATAGGGCAGAATACAAAATAGTACCAGAATGCCCTAGAACAGCTGTCCTTAAAATATCATTCTAAATGTTCCAAAGAATAACTCTGTTCATGATGGAAATAAAACCTTCAGCAATGCTTACAAATGATACTAATTCAAACAGCACCTGTACAATTGATCTCGTTGTGGTTGATGGTAAGCTGTGAGACCCAAGAGAGCCATCCTGCATCATTAAGTGCTTTGGAAATGCCAAATGGTGCCCTGGATTTCTCACCATGTTGTTGGTTCCTTTAGGACAGGAGAGATACATTGTTTACCTTTGCAGCACCTGCACCAACTCTATTTTTTTTTTTTTTTTTT
>VSMD01126298.1:0-29918 GCA_008750895.1 Mirza zaza | reverse complement strand
CCACACATTACACACACCACACACATACGCATACATATACACCACACATTACACACACATACACACCACACACATACACACATACACCACACATTCCACACACCACTCACATACATACCACACACACCACACACATACACACCACATACCACACTCATACACACACATACACACCACACATTACACACACCACACACATACACACACTCATACACCACACATTACACACACCACACTCATACACACACTCATACACCACACATTCCACACACCACACATATACACACCACACTCATACACACACATACACACCACACATTACACACACCACACACATATACACCACACACCACACTCATACACACATACACACCACACACCACACTCATACACACACATACACACCACACATTACACACACCACACACATATACACACTCCTACACCACACATTACACATACCGCACACCACACTCATCACACATCACACGTTACACACACCACACACTACACTCATACACACACATACACACATCACACACCACACATTACACACACCACAAGCCACACTCATCACACACATACACACCACACATGACACACACCACACTCATACACACACTCATACACCACACATTCCACACACCACACACCACACTCATACACCACACATTCCACACACCACATGCATACATACCACACACCACACTCATACACACAACACATTACACACACCACACTCATCACACACACACACACCCTCACAGCACACACCCCATGTGCAAACACAGCACACTCATGCACACACCACACATGCTCACGCACATGCTCGGAACCCTCCCCGTGTGTCACTGGGCGCATGCACGGCGCGTGGGGAGCGTTTTCAAAGTGCGAGACAGTCCTGCTGGCCCGTGCGGGGGAGGGCGAGGGGCTCCCCTGACTCCCTGTCAGCAGGTCTGCGGGGACTCCGACGCCCACACACACGGAGGGGACGCGAAGACACTGGCATCTGCGTTTGACCCGTCGGATCTTGCGCCTACAGGGTCTTGGTTCAGTGCACAAAAGCAACTGAGTCAAGCAAGGTTACGTGCATGGACACGTGCCCCTGCACCCCGCACGCCCAGACCCTGCCAGGGGACAGGGGCCTCCGCCCCCCAGGCTGGCAGGAGGAAGCACAGGACAGCCAAGCGCATCCAGCTGCCTATTCGTAGAGGATTCTCTTTCGTCTTGAAGATGCATCACTTGTGGAACAAGAGGCCATTACACTCGATCTCAGGGAAAAGCGGAGACAAAAAGCAAAGGCTGCTGTCCCCCCGCCCCTAATGCCTCCTTATCTCTCTCAGCAGTGCTGCAAGCAGGCTGGGACACGCAATGATCCCGGGGTGACTGAAGCTCTCTCTTTCGTTAATGCCACACATAAGTTTCGCGCTTTTAAAAGATAAAACCATGTTGCTGTGATAGCACCAGCGCCTCCCGTGCACGCTTACATAATATTCTTTTAGGGCCTACAAAACCCTGACTGGAAAAAATATTCCTCATGCTAATGCCTGAGAGTCGACAAAAGGCTCTGGTGCAAGTCCCTTTAGCACGGCGTTTCGATAGAGTTAAAAAGCAAAATGCCCCCAGAGAGGATAGAGCATCGGAAATATCTGCTGACGCGAAGGCCGAGGGGGGCGTCATTAGAGGCGGACAGAGCGTGCGTCAGCTGACAGACGTGGATTCGTTGCTCTGTCGCGGTGAGGTCAGGTCGGCGCCAGACTGCAGGGCGCGTGGTAAAGTGACCGTTGGCTCCTTGCTGGGGCACATTTGGAGCTCCAGGAAAGCCCGAGAAAAGAAATGGAAGCTGAGAAAGGACCTCGGGCCTTCTCCTACCTGGGAGACGTTTGTCCTGACGTCAATGGCTGCGGCCAGAGCGTCTCCTTAGCGTCTGGCCCAGAGCTCTGTGACCTCAGGAGGTTGATAAACATTTGCTGATGGACAGACCCCACTGCTTGTCTTATTACAGACACACACGGGTGCCGGCCCCTGCTGGCCAACCCCCAACGTGGCCCCATCAGAAAACACGGGACAATAAACCGAGACGGATGGTCTGTCGGGGAGTGACGCTGTCGTCTATTGGGTCATTATCTTGCCAGCTGTGCCCTTCATTGAAACTGCGGCACAGACTGAGCGGCCTCCGGTCTCGCTGGGCACCAGGGACCCTGAGGCTACTCCTTTCCTCCCTCCCCTCCCCCTGACCCGAGGCGTGACGGACAAAGGGAGACAGTGCTCGGGCCTCCAGTTTCACGCCGGCCTGGTGGGGGGCCCTGGATGAAATTTCACAGGGTTAGCAGATGTGCTTCTAATTATTCATCAGGACTTGTGTCAATGTGCTCTTGTCGCGAGACACTCCAAATCTCCAAGGGCTCGCCTGTGGGAGGGGTGAGGGGAGTCGTACAACGGCGCTAGGGAGGCAGGAAAGGCAACACCGGCACGTCTAGTCTTTGCCTGGGTTCAAGTAGGTCGACACGTGGAAAATGAAGAAGGCCACGGGTTTAGACAGTCAGCCATGGCAAGAGCACGGGCTGCAGCAAAAGGTGACTCCACGGGCTGAGTTATGTCCCCTAAAATTCACGCGTTGATATCCTAACCCCACAGGAATGTGACTGTATTTGGAGATGGGGTCTTTAAAAGAGGTCATTAAGTTAAAATGAGGTCATCAGGGTGGGCTAGCTAACCCAGTCTGACTGGTGTCCTTATAAAAAGGGATTGGGACACAGACACACATTAGATAGACCATGTGAGGACGCAGAGGGAAGACGGCCGTCTGCAAGCCCAGGAGAGAGACCTCAGGAGAAACCAACCCTGCTGACACCTTGATCTCACACTAGCAGCCTCCAGAATCGTGAGAAAATAAACGTCTGTTGTTTACGGCCCCCGTCTATGGCACTTTGCTATGGCAGCCCTGGAAGACTAGTACAGAGACCCTCGTATTGCTTGGAGAGTCTTGTCCTCTGTACCTGGGGACACTTGACGACCCACAGCATGTGCTCATGCCTAGTGGCTCTTGCCATCTTCACCACAGGGCTGAAGGGCAGGTCAGGAAGGATTACAGGCCTTCGGCCCCTTATCCAAAACCACTGGGGACAAATGTACTTGGACTCCAGAATTCCTCAGATCTCAGAGAGATCATGCATGCGTATCCCATGCATTATCTAACACGCTGTGTCTGCCAGAGCACCCACAATTAAACACATGAACACTTCTGCAATGAAACAGAACCACATGTGTGTGTAGATAAATATCTACAGATATGTATTTTCACTAAAAGGGATACATAAAGAATATATATGATCTCATGTTTGTCCAGGTCACATTTTGCCACCAAATGAGTTAGTGTTAAGTGGATAAAGACTTGTTTGGGTTGGGGGATTTCAGAAATACACACAGGGTATTACAGACTTGCCTAATTCTCCCCCCCCCCCCCCACCACTTTCTGAATTAAACTTTCAAAGAAGAAGAAACCAGGACTCAGGGTAAAGCAGCTCATTAGGGATCACCGGGCTCAGGGAAGACCAGCTGGGCTCTTAACTTCTGTCTCCTACCTCCGAGGTCCATTTCTTTCGAAATAGGGCCTCCCTGCAGGGCTTGGCCAGCACCAGCTCCTGGCAGTCACCACTTCCCGTCCGTGTATCGCCTGCCTCCTTCATCCACACTCTGCTACCTTCCCTGCTCCACCTCGAGCACTTGGCAACTGTGAATAGACATCATCTTCCAGGCTCACTTCCCTGACCTCTCAGATTCTCATCATTTCAGAACTGCAAATGACCTTGAAGAGCATTTCCAGAAGAGTAGCCTGCTAACTTTTTTTTAAAGAACCAAATGTTTTATTTTTCCACTGTAATCACACATCTCAGATTATCAAACAGATGTAAGTTGAGCTGCTCATGTGAGCCTGGGCTCCTCCCTCCCCTAAGCAGCCAGAGAGACCTGAGGTACCTTGGCAGGGCTCTGGGGATCCTCAAAATACAGTCTGTCAACCTCTGGTGTAGTAGGACCCTCTCATACTATGGAACAGGAAAAAGTGAGATCTGCCAGGTCACAAAGGCAGCTAAAGTTTACAAGATGCTTGCTAGTTATTGCCAATCTCATTGCACAGAGTTGGAGACTGAGGCCCCAAAAGGACAGGGAGAAAAACCCAAGTGCAGGCAGACTGTTGTTTGCTTCGCAGCCTGCAGCCGACAGCAGCACTGCAGCTGGCCTGCCTTACAGATCCATGTTCCTGGCATCTCATGCCCCCTCTTTTAAACAAAAGAGCAAGGTGTACTATTTGGACAGCTGCCCTGTAGTGTCCTGGGCTGACGAGACTTGTGCTGCAGAATTCTCAGTGGCAGCGGTTTGCGTAACATGAACCCCAAACTCCAATGCCCACCCTATGCCTCAAATGTTCATAGTAATTTGGTGACTCCTGAGTGAACTAAACGTAAAGAAATCCCAAAATATGTTACACAAGAGAGATTTTGCTTTCTCTGCTCTAGAATCTGCCAAATGGAACTTGTTCAAACTTCCCATCTTAAAAAAAAAAAATCTCTTCTAGAGTAAAATCTAAAATGCTAGAGTTTCAATCCAAAAAGGGTCAGTTTTAAAAGGTCATGATCCTGGGAACTACTGGATAATAGTGAGAATTGAAGTTTTCATGGCATGAAAAAAAATAATAAATCTAAGAGTAGTATATATTTTGGAGACGTTTCACCAAAAAACTTCGACCATCTCTTTGAGTTTTCCAAAAGCGATCCCTATCTTTTCCTTTGTTGTCTTGATTCCATTATGAAGGTCACCTGTATGTTTGAGGACAGCTCCGAGGACTTCAAAGTTTGGTCAGCTACTGTCTGAAAGTGAGATAATGACTATAAAATTGTCCCTGAACATTCATCACCCCCTCGTTCTCAATGACAAAATCCCCTGGGCATTAGCAGGGCTCCCATCTGCCCATGTAGACATGACATTTCTCAGCCTCCCTGACCACAGTCTGGCCAGTGAGTGAAGTTTGGGAGAAAGGATGAAAGCAGAAGTGACCCTAGGCAACTCCTCAGGCACTTTATTGATTGATTGATTGATTGATTGAGCCAGAGTCTCGCTCTGTTGCCTGGGCTAGAGTGCCATGGCATCAGGCTAGCTCACAGCAACCTCAAACTCCTGGGCTCAAGTGATCTTTCTGCCTCAGCCTCCCAAGTAGCTGGGACTATAAGCATTCGCCACCATGCCCGGCTAATTTTTGTATACATATATATTTTTTTTTAGTTGTCCAGTTAATTTCTTTCTATTTTGTTTTTTTAGTAGAGATGGGGTCTCACTCTTGCTCAGGCTGGTCTCAAACTGCAGAGATCAAACGATCCTCCCGGAGTGCTAAGATTATAGGCGTGAGCCACCTCGCCCAGCCTGGAGGCATATTATTAAAAGGACGGCGCTTGCCCCTCAGTGACCCCTGCTTTATGTGATTTTGGAAGAACAGCCCCCCGGGGCTCTACAAAGGAACTGGGTCCCTGGATGACAACCTGCAGCGATGTGACCCAGCTCTGGGCCACCCATTTTCAGGCCTCTTTGTTACAGCAACTTTGCCGCTGATCGGAGAAGCTACACGTGGGTGTGATGACTGCCAGAAACAGCTGCAGCAGGAAACCCCGCTCCCAGTTCCCGTATGCATTTATCTCACTTCCTGACCCTTCTACTTGTCCTGTGCTAAAGCCCTATCTGAGGACAGGGGCTCTGTCCTAATTATAAAAATGTCACGGAAAAATCTTGGGAGGAATGACTCTGAGGGGTGCAATGGGCTGGAATAAGAGCAGGAAGTTCTGGTCTTGAGCCTTGGCCAGAACATGACATCAGCTTCAGTTAAGAACACTCGTGAGCTCTTGGGAAATTAGCCATTGCAACCAAGGGCCCAAGAAGGCTAGGGGTTACTGAAAAACCTACGCTTGATACTCTGCTTACTGATAAGGAGAGTCTCAGCCAATGAAAGCAGCCAGCCCCAGAGCATGGGGGATGGGCCCTGGGGCCCACAGCCCTCACATCTGGTTCAAATAATGACACGTTGTGCAACCACCACCATCACCCTCTTCTCCACGGGCGATTCCCCCATGCAGCGCTGAGCAGATGTGAGCTTCTCTGCTATGGTGGGGGTAGGGGTGCAAGGGACTCTGAGATTTTCTATTTCCTCGTTCATTCATCAACAGATATTTATCGAGTGCATACTGTGTGCCAGGCACCATGTTAGAACAACCAAAGCCCCTGTTCTCATGGAACTCATATTTTAGTGGTGGAAGACAGATAACAAGTAAGTAAACATTGAATGATGTCATGGCAGATAATACTTGTGCTATGAATACTTTAAATTAGAGTAACGTGAGTGAGAACAACTTGAGGGTTACTTTAGGAAGAGTGGTCAAGGAAGGCCTCTTCAAGGGGCTGGCATACAAACTGGTGCCAGCACCACGAGATGGAGCCAGCCATGTAAGGAAATAGCAAGTGCAAATGACCTGGGGTTGCAAAGCTCTTGGTGAGTTCCAGAGACCTGGAGGGCCTAGACTCTGACATAGACTCTAGACTTGATTTTATTTTAATATGAAGTCATCTGAGGATTTTAAACAGGAGAGGGACATGGCCTAATTTGCATATTAAACAGATCGCCCAGCTGCTATGTGAAGAACGTCTTTTAAAAGCACAAAAATAGAAATAGGAAGGCCAGTTGGGAGGGTATTGCAGTAATCCTGGCAAGAGGTAATAACTATTATTATCCCCATTTCACAGAGGCCTAGAGAAGATGTAATTTATGCAAATGTACACAACAGATAACAATAGTGCTTTACTTTTATTTGCATCGTGATTTCAATTTGAAAAGCCTTTTTACCTGTGTCACTTCCTTCAAGCTTCAGAACAACCTTGGAATGAACTGTTACCACTGAAGTGAGGCCCTAAGAAATTGGGACCTGACTAGATCACAGAAGTGTTAAGTACTAGCAGTGGTTTAACACTAGGTCTCCTTACTGAGGACCTTGAGCTCTTCCTGTCCCCTTCTGTATCCTACCCACTTCCCCAGGTCACAAGCAGTGAGCACAGAAACCATGAACCTCATCATCCAAGATCCCACTGGCCATTCGCCCTGAGGGTCTCCAGGAGTAAGGGGGAGGGCGGCACTTACCAAGCCCCTGTGGTTGCCAAGCTCTGCTTTAGTTGCTGCCAGAGGGCTAGAGAACAAAGGAAACAAGACATATCTCAGCTCCCAGGCACTTAAAATCTATTTGGAAAAATCGGGAGGACTTCCATAAATAATTTAAGAATGTTCTACCAGTTAAAAACCATAGCCAATCACAAAAGCTTTAAGAAGAGCCCAGATCCTTTCCTTGTGCAAACGGACCTGAATTTCACTGATGAAGGTATCTGCTTTAATCCAGCTACGTGGGCCTTCATGGTCCTTGAAGGTGGTTACTGGCTGTTAACTAGGTCAGCAGTACCATCAGAGTAATTTTGGGCTAGAGAATTCCTTTTCAAAGAGCCTCTGTCATCTACTTGCTGCATAGCACCACACCCTCAAATTTAGTGGCCTGATCCAACACCCATTTTTATCCTCCTTGTGAATTTTGTGGATCAGGAATTTGGACAGGGCAGAGATGAGCTGCTGGACTCTGACCCATCGTATCTGGGCCTCAGCCGAGAAGAGTCGAATGGCCAGAAGCTGGAATGTTCTGACATCCCTCGTGACTAGCATCTGGGTTGGGATAACTCCAAGGCTGGCTGCGCTGGGTCATTTCCAGCTTGGTCTCTCCACAGAGCTGGGGCTCCTTGCAGCATCGTGGCCTCGTGGAAGTTGTATTCAGCTGTGCAGCTCAGAGCTCCACGAGTGAAGGTTCCAGAGACCAAGGCGGAAGCCACCTAGTTGTTTATGACCTGCTCTTAAAGTCCCACAGCGTCTCTTCTAGCATAGTCCATTAGGCGAAACATCATAAGCTCGCCCACACTCAAAGAAGGGGCCAGAGACCCTGCCCTGCAATAGGAAGAATATCAAAAGCTTTACAGTCACATTTTAGAACCACTACTGTCCCCTTTGTGCCTCAAGCAGTGTGACCCTGTCAGTAAATGTAAATTAATACTGAATAAGGTGTGCATATTAGCATTGCTGGTGCACAGAATAAAGGAAGAAATGACTACAATTAAGATTGCCTCCTCAGGAGGGTGTTAATACAGATGTTTTTCTGAAAAGTTCATTTTAGGCAGGTTTTAAAGGATGCAAGAAAAATGTTGATTTCAAATGAACGCTGCTAATTATAAATGAATCTACTCTTCTCATTAAAGCAAGCCCAGCAGGCCTTATACCTGGAAATACTTAGTGAGAATTAATAGACTTATTATATGCTTGAGAGAAAAATAAAGAGAGAGAGTGCTGGATTGCTAAAAGAGAAAAGAGCCAAGAGCCAGTGTAAGAAACACCAGGGGCAAGTGTGGTTTTGTCTGCCGATGCTCCAGGTGGGCTCCGGGACCACCGTCCGGTTATCACTCTGGCGGCAAGCACAGTACGACTTCAGCACGTCAAACAGAAGAATAAGGTTTCCCCTCTCGCAGTGAGATGTACTGCACGTGTACACGTGGTAAAAGAAAAATCTGCCTGGAAGAGGTTTGAACCTCTTCCATTGCTTTATAAAACCACTTTTTTGAGATACACTTCACATATCGTAACATCAACGCATGTAAAGTATAAAATTTAGCACTCTGGGAGGCCGAGGCGGGCGGATTACTCGAGGTCAGGAGTTTGAAACCAGCCTGAGCAAGAGCGAGACCCCGTCTCTACTATAAATAGAAAGAAATTAATTGGCCAACTAACATATATATATATATATATACAAAAAAATTTAGCCGGGCATGGTGGTGCATGCCTGTAATCCCAGCTACTTGGGAGGCTGAGGCAGCAGGATCGCTTGAGCCCAGGAGTTTGAGGTTGCTGTGAGCTAGGCTGACGCCACGGCACTCACCCTAGCCTGGGCAACAGAGTGAGACTCTGTCTCAAAGAAAAAAAAAAAGTATAAAATTAAGGGATTGTTAGTATATTTACAGAGTTGTGCAACCATCAGCACAATCTAATTTTAGGTTGTTATTATTACCCTAAAAAGACACTCCAACCCCTTAGCAGTCACCCCTACCCCCAAGCCCACCCCAGTCATAGGCAACCCAAATCTACTTCTGTCCTTTTTTTTTTTTGAGACAGAGTCTCACTCTGTTGCCTGGGCTGGAGTGCCATGGTGTCAGCCTAGTTCACAGCAACCTTAAACTCCTGGACTCAGGCAATCCTCCTGCCTCAGCCTCCCGAGTAGCTGGGACTACAGGTATGTGCCACCATGCCCGGCTAATTTTTTCTATACATTTTTAGTTGGCCATTTAATTTCTTTCTATTTTTAGTAGAGACAGGGTCTGGCTCTTGCTCAGGCTGGTCTCGAACTCCTGACCTTGAGCAATCCTCCCGCCTCAGCCTCCCAGATTGCTAGGATTACAGGCGTGAGCCACCATGCCTGGCCTACTTCTGTCTTTAGATGCTTTTATTCTGGACTTTTCACATAAATGGACGCAAAGTACTTCTTTGTGTCTGGCTTCTTTCACTTAGTGTAATGTATTCAAGGTCCATCCATGTATCAGTACTTCATTCCTTTTTATTAAAGAACAATGTTCCATTGTATAGATCACATTTTGTTTATCTATTTATCTGTTGATGGAATTTGGATTGTTTTCACTTTTATCTATTATGAATAATCCTGCTATGACCATTCATGTACAAAGGTGTGTGTGGACATACATTTTCATTTTTCTCTTGCATATATATGTGGGAGTGGAAAGCTGGGTTGTGTGTAACTCTATGTTTAACATTTTGAGGACCTGTCAAAGAGTTTTCCGAAGGGGCTACCACACTTTACATTCCCTCCAGCAATGTATGCGTGAGAGTTCCAGCTTATCCACATCATTGCCTATACTTGTCATTGTCTATTTTTTGATTATAACCACCCTATTGGGCATGAAGTTGTATATCATTGTGGTTTTGATTTGCACTGCCCTGATGATTAATGATGTTAAGCATTTTTTTCAAGTGCTTATTGGCCATTCATATATTTTCTTTGGAGACATGTCTACTCAAATTCTTTGCCCATTTTAATTGGGTTATATGTCTTTTTATTATTGAGTTGCAAGAGTTCTTTATAGAGTTGGAATATAAATCCCTTATCATATATAGAATTTGCTAATATTTCCCCCCATTCTGTAGGTCTTCTCCACCTTTTTTGGTAGTATTGTTTACAGCACAAAAAATTTCAATTTCAACAAAGTCCAATGTATCTATTGTTGCTTCTTTTGTTATTTGTGCTTTTGGTGTCATCTGTAACAAACCATTGCCTGACCCAAGGTCATAAAGATTTTACTCTTAATGTTTTTTTCCCCAAGAGGTTTATGATTTGAGCTCTTACCTTTATGTCTATGACCATTTTGAGCTAGCTTTTGTGTGTGTTGTAAGGTAGGAGGTCCAACTTCATTCTCTTTGTTGTGGACATCCAGTTGTCCAGCATTATTTTTTGAAAGCATATTTTTTTTCTCCATTCAATTATCTTGGTGCCTTTGTAGAAAATCAATTGACCATAAATATAAGGGTTTATTTCTGAACATTTAATTCCATTTCATTGATCTATATGTTGTTTATGCCAATACTTTATGGTCTTGATTGTTACAGTTTTATAGCAAGTTTTAAAGTCAGGGAGTGTGAGAACCTCAACTTCATTCTTTTTTCAAGATTTTCTTGGCTATTCTGGGTCCCTACCATTTCCATATGAATTTTAGGATCAGCTTGTCAGTTTCTGCAAAAGAACTTGTTGAAATTTTGGTAGGAATTGTTACACCTGTAGATGAATTTGGGGAGAATTGTTACTCTAACAATATTAAGCCTTCTTGTCATGGCCTTGGAGAGTCTTTCTATTTATTTAGGTCTTTAATTTATTTCAACCATATTTTGTAGTTTTTAGGGTATAAGTCTTGTATTTCTTTTGTTAAGTTTATTCCCAAGAAATTTATTCTTTTTGATGATATTGTAAATAAATTTATTTTCTTAATTTTATTTTTTAAAACTTGACAAATAATAAATGCATATATTTATGGGGTATAATGTGATGCTTTGATATATTTAAATATTGTAAAATGATTAAATCATATAAATTAACATGTCAATCTCCTCGCTTATCATTTTTTGGTGATGAGAACATTTTAAATGTACTCTTTCAGCAATTTTGAAATATACATTATTATTAACTATAGTCACCATGCTGTGCAACAGATCCCCAAAACTTATTCCTCTTGTCTAACTAAAACTTTGTACCCTTTGATCAACACCTCCCCTGCCCCACCAGCCTCTAGTACCACCACGGTACTCTCTATTTCTATGAATTTATCTTTTTTCGATTCCACATATAAGTGAGATCATGCAGTATTTGTCTTTCTGTGCCTGGATTATTTCACTTAGCATAATGTCCTTCAGGTTCATCCATGTTGTCACAAATAACAGAATTGCCTTCTTTTCAAAGGATGAATAGTATTTTGTTGTGTATATATACCACATTTTCTTTATCCATTAATTTGTTGATGGACACTTAGGTTGATTCCACATCTTGGCTATTGTGAATAATGCTGCAATAAACATGGGAGTACAGGTATCTCTTCAACATACTGATGTCAACTCCTTTGGATGTATACCCAGAGGCAGGATTGCTAAATGGCAGTTCCATTTTTAGTTTTTTGAGGAATCTCCATACAGTTTTCCATAATGGCTGTACTTACTAATTTACATCCCTACCAACTGTGTACAAGGGTTCCCTTTTCTTCACATGCTCCCCAATATCTATCCTTTGTCTTTCTGATGACAGTCATCACAATATAGTGTGTAGCCACTGAAGTTTCTGCTCAGTTAGCTTATTGGTCTATTAGTGATTTGCCAGAGATTTCCTCAAAAGCCTTGAACCAGTAGGTCTTCCAACCTTTGCCAATGGGCTCTGTATGTGTGTTGGGCATCTCTTCAATGCTCAAGCAGTTTATAACTCTGCTTTAGCCTTTACTTCCTGCCTGTGTAGAGCCTCATGATCAGCCAGAGTGGAGAGATTGGGACCTTTTTGGGTCTTTTCTGGGCATGTGCACAACCATGTACATGTGCATAGCCTTTTAGATCCCTAGGAATATGTTAGAGCTTTTTAAAACCCCCTAGGGTTATACCAGATAATCCTTTTATATTTTGGGCCAAACTCTTGATTGTCCCAACTAGTATTGTAGTCTCAGACAACTGCAATGTTTAAACAATTGCTGCTGATCATTTTTGACAAATTCCCTATGTATACAGTTTCTTCTGTGGAGTGAGCTCTGAGTCAGGCCAAATATCCATGATGCCCCATAAATGGCACTTTTCCAGAAGTCTAAAGGACAGGTAAATAATGACAATGCTCTGCAAGTAGGACATTTTGAGGAGCTTCAAGCCCAGTCTGTGTCCTCTGGTGGCTGCCAGGTGGCTGGTTTTCACACTACTGGGGTTGTGAGGCTGAAGCTGCTGGTTATGTTACCAAGGCTAACGTGGAGCTGGGTAGAGTGGGATCGGAATAGGCCAAGTTCAAATGTCACAACCTTGCTGCTCTTACCAAGGTTCAGGAGATTTTCTTGAATAAATGTTCCTCAGTTGTTGCAAGCCTTTGGTTGATTTCCAGAGTTCTGGAAAAGTTGATTTTGACCATTTTATGGTTATTTATTTTTATGGGGAGCAGACTTAGGGAGGGTCTCAGTCTGCCATTCTGTAAGTCCTCCCTCTCTTCCATTAGCAAAGAGGCTCATCAGCATTTGCTTGTACTGGAAAAATATATCAAGACATTTCTTTTTCAAAAAGGCATTTTGGCAAAACCCCTGACGGGCTAGAAATCTTGGTGGAGAATGTTCTTTGATCAAATAAATTCAGAAACCATCTTTTGCTCTACCTTATTCTTAGAGTCTCAATGTGTGTTAATATTTGCAAGGTTCTGAAAAGTCCTGCTGTAAAGAATAATTTAATTTTGGTTTCTAAGGGTTTTCTAAACATATTTGCCTACATAACTGTTTCCTTTTATTCTTAATTAGTGCTTTTCAGAATCCACTAAACTAACCTTAAAGGTGATTTCCAGGCCTAGTTTTTGGACCACTGCTCAGAGCTAATACTTCAGCAGTTGGGTGTCTGAGGAGAATGCCAAGGTCCCCATGAAATACAGTTGGAGTATTTTGCATTTAATTTCTATTTTCTTTATAGTTGATCTGATTTCTAATGGAGCTGGCTATCTTTTCTTCCAGGTTTGGGGATGTTAAGTCCAACTAATTTACATTCCAGCTGCATTGCAAACATCCTGTGTGACTTCAAGAAAATTGCTTTATCTATTGTGGTTTTCTTTCCTTCCACCTAAGAAAGGATATACGAAATAATTTCCTATAATGAGGAAGCGCAAAGGCCTTTGCAGTGCAGTGTATGGGTTTCCTCTTCAGTCTCCTCCATCAACAATGGATTCTTAGAAACCACTCAGACACTGAACATTGCAGAATCAGCCTCCCAGGTCACACACATGCACGTACATGCACATACACATGCTCATACACATACACACACACACATACACATGCACACACGCACATACACATGCTCACACTCACATGCACATACACACACATGCATATACACACATACACATGCACACACAGATACACATACACACATGCTCACACATACACATACGCACAAGCACGTGCACATGCACACACATACACGTGCACACACATATACACATGCTCACACACACATACACACACATGCTCACACACACATACACATGCTCACACACACACAGAACTCTTTAGTGGGTGTCCTGAAGCCCAGCAGGGCTTGGGTGGCAGGAGTCCCCGGGCAGGTTGCCTTATCCCTTTAGCACATTATTCTTTCCTGAGGGCCATGGCCTGAGTAAGCCTGGACAGCCCTGGCCTAGGGGACTCAGTAGAAGCCCCACAGTGTGGGGGTGAAGGGCTTTGTGCCTTGGCCCAGGATGAAGAATCAGAAAATTGGTTCTTGTTCTGCCTTTGTCACCATTCTGGGAAAATCCCCTCACTTTCCTGGGTCTTCTTCACAGTGACAATGAAGACATTGAACACCTTGATTTCTGCAGTCCTTGCTGGCTCTGGGGTTCCTTGAATTTTACGATATATGACATCTTCACAATGCAGGGGTCCTGGTGTCGCAGACGGCCATGGTCCCCTCGGGGCTCTCCTACTGCACCTCTGTGCCCAGTGTTAGGCCTGTACAAGGCACACTTCCAGAAAGCACGACAATTGTGGACCTCTTGCCATGTACCCCCACCTTGGCCTCCACTGCCTCCCCAGCTCTGACATCAAAGCGCTGGGCCCCGGAGCTCTGAGGGTGTTCATACAGCTGCCATTCCACATTTTACAACTCTAATTGGGTCCTTTTGCAACTGCAGCAAGTTGATGAAAACCATACACGCTCCTACGCAGAAGTCAGGGAGCACTAGCAGCGTTGCTTATTTTGCAAATGCATTGAAACAAGGCAGTGTTGCTGCTGACATATGACTGACCAGCAGTGTCCAAGGCATTTTTCCACAGAGACAGTTGAGCCTGCAATGGCCACACAGGGACCCAGATACCCAGTGGAGAGCCCCTGTACCCCTCCGCCCCTTGTTGACCTGGGGAGGGGCCACATCCTGCCTGGGGAGGTAAGGCTGCAAGCAGGACATTCCTGGCCCGCAGCAGGTACTGGGCCAGGCTGCACCCAGACGGGAGGACAGGCAGGCCTGGGCAGTACTGTAGACAGACCCAGCCTGTGCCTGGCACAGTGGGGACGTCCAGTCAGGACTGGTTAAAAAGTCCTCTTGCCAGAGCTCCCGCCACCCCCTTGCTGCTAAAAGGCACCACAGCTTGTCCCATCCAGACCCACACCTGCTTTCTGCCCCAGCCTGCCCCAACCTCCTCTGCCTTTCCATCTCAGTGAGTGGCACCTCCCCACTATCGCCTAGAGGAGTTCCTGGCATCTTGCCCTGCCAGCTCCCCGTCTCCAGGCCATCAGAACCACCAGCACCTCCCCGGGAGCTCCAACGAGTCTCCTTGTTCCCCTCCGTGCCTGCAGTCTGTTCTGCAAACGCAGCAGGGCCAGCCTCTGCGAATGGAAGTCACATCACACGGCCTTCCTGCCTGCGACCCCCACGGCTACCCACCGCTCTGGAGTCAAACCCCAGCTCCCCGTCACAGCCCGAAGGCCCTGCCCCTTCCTGGACTGCTGTCCTTCGTGCCCGGAGCACCTTTGCTCCAGCCTGCACGGCTTCCGTCTGTCCTTGACATTCTCATGGCTTCCTGACCCCCCACGAGGGAGTGTCCCCCCACCCTACCCCTGCTGCCGCGTGCTTGCCTTTTTATTCTTTGCAACCATTACCATCCAGTATCTAAGTGATCATTGTTACGGTGTTTCTTGATAATCAGCCTCCTCGACAAGAATGAAAGCTCCCTCATGAAAGCTCCCTCGGTCTGTCACTGGTTCTTAACAAATACTTCACGACAGAATGAAGTGAGTTGGGCTGGACAGGTTCTACCTTCCGAAGTCACCACCATAGAAATTCCCACCATTTAGAGACTAACAACAACTCCAACCCAGGGGTGACAGGGTTGTCACAGCAGGCTGAGGCAGGTGATATTGAACTTCAGCAGAGACCCTTGAGCTCCCCGTGTGCGTGCGCTGGCCTCACCCTGAGACGAGTGACGCACTGAGGTCACGGAGGTCTCCCTCCCCTCCCGCCAGCCGAGCAGCCCTCCATGTGGGTGGCTGTGGGACCGTGAGGGGCGTTTGTGAACAGAGAAAAGGAAGAGGCAAGGTAAAGGACGAGGACTAGCCCAGCAATTGGACTGTTTGTTTGCTTACCTCCGTTTTCTAGTAATTTTATAGTGACCATGCAGTTCTTTTACAGTTTTTAAAAAGGAAAAATATGATCATTGCAAGAGAAATTATCATTCCAGTAGATTAATGCCATCAGAAGATAGAGGAAAAGAGACAGAGAGAGAGAAATAGTAATAACAATTTTCTTCTAAAATTTCCTAAAACACAGACTGCCACCACGTACACTAATCCATCCCCCAGCGTGGGGGTGAGCAGACTATAACCTTACAGCCCAGTGCCTGTTTTTATAAATAAAGTTTCATCGATGCAGCCATGATCACTGGATGCCTTCTGACTGTACGACGTTAGAAGTGAGTAGTGGGGACAAAGACTGTGTGGCCTGCACAGCCGGAAATAGTTACGACTTGGCCTCTTCCAGAAAAAGCTTGCTGACTCCTGCCCTGGGCAGAGTTCCTTGCTCTCTTCTTTCCTGGGGCTCCTTCCACAATACCAGCCCAATCAACCTGCAGCTACTTCTGTGTCCTCTGCCCACATTTGGTGTCTCTGTCTCTCGGCTGAAGATCAGAAGCCAGATTCATCCTTATATTTTTACAGGGCCTGGCACGGGTTTGGCCTTTAAGTATGAGCATATTCTAGAAATATGTCAGGTCTGCTTGAGTGAGGCAGTCTGAGTGGATCCACTCTTCAGCAGTCAGGTGTGGCTGCCCAGCCAGGGCTGCTCCCTCAGGTGGCCTCCTTTGCAGCTTGTCACCGCCTGGTGACAGGGGCGCCCTGTCTCTGGAAGCTCTTGGCCACACTGGATGGCTTGAAGCTGCCCCTCCACAGAACCCCCGCCCCGACTCGGGACTGGCCCAGCAGGGCCTCTTCGGAGCCAGCAACAGGATGTAGTAAATGCCCAACCGAAGACAACCCGAGGCAGGGGTGGACAGTCTAGATTAGGCAAGTCTGACATGCAGATTTTCATTTTTTAAAAAAAATGCCATTTTGTTCCTTTCACACAAAAGCTCCTGGACTCGTGCTTATGAAGCATTGCTAAGCAAGCACCACGCTGAGCATGAAATGAAAAGTACACAATCACTTGTAATTTGCAGCGAACACCAGCGGCACAGGCGTCCTGGTCCAGCACATTCAATCTGCCCCCAGTCGTGCGTCTATTGTGAACTAGCGTTTCAGCCAGCAGCGTCCTCACGAGCAGCGCAAAGGCGGACAGCGGCCGAGCGCAGCTCCCACGGGCCCTGTGGTTTCAAAGCGTCCCAGCGCCAGGCTAGCGGGATTGCTCAGGGAGGTTGTAATTACAGCGACAGGCCCACGAACCCCCTGCCACAGGAAGGTGACTGCCCTTCGGAGCTGGCCCCTAGAAGGTAAGAGTGCGCGCACGCGTGTGCGCGATGACGTGTCTGCGTGAACGTGTGTGGGGCACACGCAAGAGTGTGGGGGCGTTAGTGAGAGCCCTCCGCATTTTTCGAGACGAGAAGGAGCGACGGAGGCTGCCTACGAACTCCTCTCACTTTTGCCACCCGCTCTAGAGAAATGGCCACTGGACTTGAGACCTGAGCTGGGTGTCAGAGGGACAGAGCGTCCTTTTTTCCTGGCAAAAGGTAGCTGGTTCACGTTAAGATCACTTCCCGGAGAGCTAATGGTCCTCTCAGGTTAATGACTCAAGGCGAATTAACTCATCTGGCCATGGCTCTGTGGGAGACACCTAGTCGGGGGCGGGGGTCTCCTCGCTATAGCTTAATTAAAGAACCGCAGGCGTCCGGGTCAGCTGGTGGCCATGTAGGCTTGACTAATTGTAATATTTTGCTCATTAAATTTCTGGAAGGAGACAAGCTTGGTCCCTCCCAATCCCTCCATCCCCCAAATAATCAGGCCAACGTTTAGCGTATTCTCCACACGTCTGGGTCCTGGGGAGCTGCCAACGCCGCGCAGAGGCCAGAGCGCGGCCCAGCCACAGCAGATGTCTGACTGTCGCGGCAGGACTCCCGGGGTTGTCACCCGGCTGTGCACTCTGAGTGTTGCAGGAATCAGCAGCACGGCGGGGGGGTGGGGGGGTGGGGGGGGGGACTGCCCGTCCCACCCTTCGGGAAGGTCTTCCTTCTTCCCGGACTCGCGTGACAAGCAGGGACAGTGAGATCCACGCGGTTCCCTGCACGCTTTCCGCTCTTCAGATCCGGAAAGCCGCTTCCGCGCAGATTCCTGCTGAGGCAGAAGGCGGAGCGGGGCCTGCGCTGTCACAGGGCGGTTCTGACGCTGGCGACACAGACCACCCCGAGCAGTGCCGCCTGTCACATGCCCGCGCTGGGCTCCGGGCCTCTCGCGTCCACGTGCTGCCCGCCCTGGGGAGTGGCGTGCCACGCCTGCACTGCCACCTGGATGCTGGGCCTGGTTAACCTTCACTCCCCTCGCATTTGCCGCCTGGCATGCCCAGCACTTGTCTCACTCTGTGCAATGGCTTTAAAAACGTTTCCTTTTAATTTTTACAACAAACCCAGTGAGGTAGATAGTTTTGCCCCAGTTTTGCAAACGGGGGAGCTGCGGCTTGCAGGTAAAGCGGCGTGCCCAAGTTCAACAGCTGCCAAGTGCAAGAGCTGAGTTTGCGGCTCTGGGACCCTCAAAGCCCCTGCCATCCACAGAGCAAAGTCACAGCTCTCTGCGTGTCCCTTGAGCTGCTGACCTGAGCTCCCTGGGGGCGCCAGCCACCCGTACTTCCCCACTGTCATGGGCTACATTGTGTCCCCTCCCCGAAATGTGTATGTTGTAGCCCTCTCAATACCTCAGGCGTGATTTGTATTTGGAGACAGAGTTTAAGGAGGTGATTAAGTCAAAATGAGGTCTTTGTGATGGGCCCTAATCCAGTATTCCTGGTGTCCTTATAAGAGGCGCTGAGACACAGACACACACACAGGGATGACAGCTGGAAGCCAAAGAGAGAGGCCTCAGATGAAACCAGCCCTGCAGACGCCTTGCCCAGACTGCCAGCCTCCGGGACTGGGAGACAACACATCGCCGCCGTTTAAGTTATCCAGTCTGCAGTGCTTTGCTATGGCAGCCCACGCAGACCGAGGCACCTCTCCCCATGTGCTGCCCCTGCCTTTGCCCAGACCCCCATCCCCATGCCTGGGGTGCTCTTTCCACGGTCTCGGCTTGGTTAGCCTTTGCCAGTCTTTTGAGATTCAATTCATGAGCCATTTCCTCTAAGAATCCTCTGGTTTGGGTTAAGAATCCCTTCTCTGGTCACCCGTAGCCCCTTCTGCGTGGCACTGTCTCAGCAGACAGCAAATCACCCTGGCACACGGTAGATGACAAATAAATGTTGGTGGCACCATACACCGAGTGCTGAGCCCCCATCAGAGCACATGTTGGAACCTGAGTTTCTCATATTTTTTCTTCCCTAGGCTTGTGCACAGAAGCCTCTCCTGTCCCCTGGCAGGATCCGTGGGGGGTCACATTTCCTTCTTTTCCTCCTCTCCACTCAGCATCAGGGTCACCTTGTGCTCCCACACTTCGGCACAGCATGAGGGGCCTGAACCCACCAGGGGAGTCTGGTTCCTCTCTGACCTGGCGGAGCTGTGAGCCTCTCTTTGCCTTGAGACTTCTAAAGCCCCTCTGGTCCCCCGGCCCCTCCTTGGTGCCCTTAAATCCTGGAGGCCAGTGAGATCTTACAGAGGCTGGGCTCACCTGTCCTCAGGGCCTGGAGTGGCAGGTGCATTGACACAAGGAGACAGGCCCTCCACTCCCCACCCCACTGCCTCCCGGCATTCCCCTCTGCTTCTGCCGCCACCCAACCGCCTGCTTCATGAGTGGAGCAGATCACTCCAAGGTGGAGCCCTGGCTAAATCAGACCTTGTAAAACGGCAGATGAGAAAAAAGTGGCTTTGATTTGGATTGAAAATGTATTATGTCCAATGTATTTATTTATTGCAGCGCTGGTAGCATTTTGCTATCTTGATAAATTTTTTTGCATATGCTAATCTTAAAATGAATTACATTTCCGGAGTCCACATCAGCTGGTGTGTGCTTGTAGGCACTTGGGGTGTGGACATCTCCCAGCCTGTGAGGGTAGTTTCCCTGAGCTGGCACTTCTTCCCTACACAATGGGGATAATGTCTACACTGCAGGGCTATTTTGAGAAGCGGAGATTTTGTGAGAGCTGTTCAAGTGATAGCTCTCAGCCATTGATATAAATAGTACTACTCTTTCTTCTCAACTTAATTTTCAAAGCCTGGGGCAAACACCTATATCTTTTGTATTCTCTTTACTATCTATTGCTGCTGCTGTTGTTTTTAATTAACTCCATGGGAAAGGGAGACAAGAGATGTCATGTTTGGGAATAAAACAAAAATAGCTTTAGGAAATCTGAAAGGAAGTAATTACTGCATTGCCTGTGATACGCGTTGCCTGGGGGAGACAAAGCGTGTCACCAATGGCTGTGTTCTGTGGATCCAGTAACCTAGTAGCCCCCTGAGAGTGCCAATTACCCCTGTTGGGTTCTAGCTCAGCTGTCTTCCTGCAGCACCTTGCCTGGTAAAGTCAAGCCTTCGTTATAACCTTCCTTGGTGCTTCTTTTCTTGCCTTTAATAGACATATGTCGTTGTTGTTTGTCGTTTCGCTTGTAGCCACTGCCACAAGACACCTTGTGGATGGTTTCTAACAATTTACCAAAAAAGGAGGGTATGTGAGGAGCTGTCTTCTGCTGGGAGCATACCTCCAAATAAAGACAGATGCAAACCTCATTGCCTTGTCCTAAAGTACCCGACAATCTGGTCAATAATACAGGATCTTAGAATTTTTTTTTTTTAAGTTTGAGAATATTCAGTATGAACAGTGCTAGAGGAGTGGCATGGAGACATTGAGTGCTCCATGAGTACAAAGCAGGGAGCGACGGCCTGGTGGTAGGGGTGAGGAGAGATGCCACCAGTAAGATAGGGCATCCAGAAGAGAGCAGGCAGGGCTATGGGAGAGTGGGGTCACCCTGGGGGGCGCCTGCTGCTGCCCTCTCCAGATGCACTGTCTACTTCTCCCACCGCAGCCCCGGGAGAAGCAGTGGCTTGCTCCCCTGGCCATGGAGGCTGCCTTGCCTGGGTTCCCCGCTGCAGAGCAAGCAAAGCCCCCTTTCCCAGGGTTGGAATGGCCGCAGGACACACTCAGAACCCACCTGATCCTGATCTCAGGGCAGATGGGACCTCATCACTACTAGGGCTTCATGCAAGACTCCTGTCCACCAAGACCAAGGTGGACAGATGGTTTTGGCAGGCAGGATGGCTTGGGGGACAGTTCTTCCTCAGGTCCTTTTTAATAACAACAGTGATAATAAAATCAATATGGTATGATTATTACATAACAGTGCATTTGAGCAGATCAAGTACATCTGAATCAATGTGCCCGTTATACAACTTACAAGATGCAGTCTGATGTCCAACGTACAATATGAACCACACTATGTACAGCTCGATACAGTCATGCATCGTGTAATGATGGGAATATGTTCTGAGAAATGCTTTTTGTTAGGTGATTTCACTGCTGTACAAACAGTGTACTTACACAAACTTACACAAACCCAGATGGTGTAGCCTACTCCAATCCTAGGCTATATGGAATAGCTTATTGCTCGTAGGCTACAAACCTGTATAGCATGTGATCGTATTGAATACCGTAGGCAACTGTAACACAATGGTAAGTATTTGTGCATCTAAACATATCTAAACTTAGAAAAGGTCCAGTAAAAATACAGCATTAAAGATGAAAAATGATACACCTGTATAGGGCACTGACCATGAATGCAAGACCATGAATTTCTAGTCTTACAGGACTAGAAATTGCTCTGGTTGAACCAGTGAGTGAGTGTTGAGTAAAGGTGAAGGCCAAGGGCATTACTAGTGTTTATAAAGTCTATAGACCTTATATAAACACTGCACACTTAGGCTACACTAAATTTATTTTAAAAATTTTATTTCTTCAATAATATATTAATATTAGCTTCCTGTAACATTTTTATTTTATAAATTTTAATATTTTTTAGCTTTTGACTCTTTTGTAATAGTAGTTTAAAACAGACATTGTACAGCTATACAAAAATGGTTTCTTTACATCCTTATTCTATAAGCTTTTTTATTTTTAACACTTTTTATTTTTTTACTTTTTGGTTAAAAACTAAGACACAAACACACACTAGGCCTACACAGGGTCCGGATCATCAATGTCACCGTCCTCCACTCCACATCTTGTCCCTCTGGAAGGTATTCAGGGACAACAGCAGGCATGAAGCTGCCGTCCCGTGAGATAGCAATGCCTTCTGGATACCTCCTGAAGGACGTGCCCGAGGCTGTTTTACATTTAATTTTTTTTTATAAGTAGAATGAATATACTCTAAAAAAAGATAAAAGTTTAATAAATACGCAAACCAGTAACATAGCTGTGTATTTTTATCGAGTATTACACCCTGTGCATAATTGTATATGCTAAACTTTCATAGCGCTGGCCGTGCAGTGGGTTCATTTACGCCAGCGTCACCACGCACGTGAGTAACGCGTCGCTCCTGCATCACTAGGCGAGAGAAATTGTTCATCTCTGTTACAATCTCAGGGGAGCACTGTCATACGTGTGGTCTCCTTGACAAAATGTTTTCGTGCACTGTGTGACTGTACAGCTCCACGCTAGCCAGAGGGCTGACACTCGATGCATAGTATGTACAAGATGGTGACACCTGTGTGACTAGTTCACTCCGCCTACACGCAGCCAAAATGAGAAACATTCCACAAATGCCGAAGCCGAGGGGCTGGAGAAGGGCTAGACGTGCCGTGGGTCACAGTGTGTGGTAGACACCGCGTCTCCGTCTGCACGCAAACGCACCCCCGCTGTGGCGTCTTCCCAGAGACCTCCAACCCCTTCTCTGGGCTCAGCCTTACCTCCTCTGCCAAATGGCCTGGGTCACCCTTCGTCCCCTGCTCCAGCTGGTCCAGGTGCCCCCTCCCATCCTCCCCAGCCCCGGCTCCCAGCTCGGGAGAAACCTCCACTGTAGAGCTTAGAGCCAGGAACACTGGCTCACCTGGTTCTCACCTGGTTCTCAGGTGGGGCTCGGCAGCCGTCTTCAGACTGCTCCGCAGGGCCCATTAGTCCATCAAGAAATCAGTGCAGTGAGTTGTGATCAGCATTTAAGAAAAGAAAAAGAAGAGAATACAATATATCAGGATGCATATTAATATACATATATGTGTATATTAATATATGTGTGTATATTAATACACATATTAATAGTATGGATTGGCCTATTTTGTACAACTTTTGTTTCCTCTGTGTGTGTCTGTGTGAGTCTGTGTGTGTTTGTGTCTCCGTGTGTGAATGTGTGAATGTGTGTGTGTGTGTGCTGGATCACCATGAAACATGTATTTTTTACATTTTACTGTGGATTATGATCCAAAAAGTTGCAAGCCCTGCATTAGAGGACTGGCATTTTCCTACTCATTTCTGTTTCCTCCCTGGCTACAAAGTGGCTGGCCCCAGTAAACGGTTATCCGATGAATACTTGAGTTAATATGTCATCGAAGGAGTTCGATTGGTAGCTAGGGAGCGTAGCAGCCGATCCTTCTCAACTCCTGCTCCAACAACGCCCAGTCCGTGCCCCATCCCCAAGCCTGCAACCCAGTCCCCACACACGACTGCCCCTCCTCTGACCCCCTGCAGGAAGGGGCCCCAGCTGGGTTGACCTCATCGGTGCTCTGACACCATGTGAGGGCATGAGGGATGGTGCAAAAGCGGAATGCTCCCATTTGAGCATTTACTGAAGACCCAAACTCCATTGCGTGCCTCAGTACATGGTGTGGTGTAGAGCAGTGCCTGGTCCCTGGTCCCTAGCCCCTGGCCCCACTCCTTAACTCCTGCACAGTGCGGGGAAGAACATTCTAGAACCTATGCTGTGCAGCTACCTGCAGACACACACCTGAGCCCCACTTCCCTTCCTTTGCCAGGTATCTGGCCTCGCGGGGCGCAGTAAAAGCCAAACAGGCTGGTTTTCACAGCAGCGAGGTTGGAAGGCGACCGCTGCTATTTCCCGTCTGGAAATGCAGGCTGCCCCGGCAGCCGCCACGTCTCAGCTGGCTCTGGGTGGAAGCCAGAGGCCCTGTCGTGCCACCTGCACCGTAGCCGCCCTTCCTGAAGGCCTGATGGCCTTCCCTCTGGAGAGAACGCTCCCTCCTGCTGCGATCTGTCCCACTTGCCACTCTGTTTTCACTCCAGGAACTGAGACTTTGGGAACTGAGCCGGACTCAGACATTTGGCCTGAGGTTAGGCACTGGGCCAGACTCACCCCTGACATGCGGCGTCAGCAAACCAGGGCGGAGCAAGAGCGACCACAGGCCAGGTGAGGCCAAGCAGCCCGGAAGAAAGTGAACAGAGAGGACAGGCTGGCCGCTAGCCAGGACATTCTTCCCAGGGTCCCACTAAGAGCTTCCCTCACCTGGGGAAAGAGTGGAGGACATGGAGATTTGACAGCTAGCTACTTAACAAGAGGTAAAAGAAAACTTTGGGGACACAGGTTGTCTGGTGACAGGAAGCAGAAAGCAGAGCAGGGCCACCAACATTCTTCTTAGTTCCTGAGGGTAGGGGGCTACTTTCCATTTGTCGTGTGCTCCACTTAGCTCGTAGGCTGTGTAGTGGCAGGGGTCTCACTGTACTGTCCAGGCTGATCTCCAACTCCTGGCCTCAGGTGATCCTCTCCCCTTGGCCTCTCAAAATGCTGGGATTGCAGGCGTGAGCCACTGTGCCTGGCTAGGAAGCAGAGCTTCTAAGTGCTCCATTGATTCCAGAAAGCAGAATTATATTTCCAAGTAAAGCAATTAAGATGTAAATTTAAAACAAACAAACAAAACCCCTAAATGTCCCAAGAGGCTATAGTGGGCTTATAATAGGGCACAGAATGAGGGTAGGGTTTCTGGCTTTCATTTCTAAATCCCCAGTGTTGACATAATTCCTGGCACAGAAGGACACAATGAATGTTTAATGGATGAAAACATTTTGACTTCCGGGGCTAAAGAGAACCTTCTCCCTACCACGTCCATCTCCCACTCCCACCCGCCCCATCCACCCACGCACGCCCAGCACCACGCCCGCACACCACGGCCCACACCGCAACGCCCCACACCCTGCACCGTGACACTCACCCCGCATCCCCTGCAACAACACACACGAAAACCACTAAGACACACCCACGCCATGACACACCCCCCACACACACTATAACACACACATACAAACACCCCCCAACACACACAAACTCTCATCACATGTTCCGAGGCCTGAAATTCCATAATCAGAGGCACTTTCTACTAAACTGAGGCCTCGACCCTTTCGAAAAACCTTTGAGGGAGTTACCGTTTACAGCTAAGAAGGAATGGCTTTGCCAGGCTCTTTCTTGGGGGCTCCTTCAGCTGAGAGCCAGGAAGAGCAGACGTGGGTGTGGAAGTGGGTGAAGCTCCAGGTGGGAGCAGGAGGGGCCAGCACTCTCCTCCCCTTCCCTCCTCTTCCCCTCCCGCCCCCTCCCCTGCACACCCAGCACTGAAGACCAGAAATCCAGGGACAGTGAAGCTGTATTAGAGAGTCGGAGGCAATCCTGTCATCATAGCCCTAAAGGGAATCAGCTTAAAAAGAAAAAAGGGCGTAATTGTAAATAGGAAAACCGCAGCCTTTCCGAAAAGGACAGAAATAAAAACCCAGATTCGGATGGCGAGCTTGTGTGTGGGTTTTCTGGCGGCAATTAGATTCTGAGTGAAAAGCGCCTAGCCCAGCAGGTAGGTGTTGGAGCCGCCTGCAGAGAGCAGTGAGCACGGTTTCTGGGGGCCGGTCTGGGGGCCGGGCCTCACGCAGGAATTAGTAATGAGGCTCAAATGCGGGGTTCAGAGTCTCCCACATGCAATGCTGCCTGTGCTTCTACTTAGCATTTAAGTATGAAGATGAAAATGCTCAGAATAGAAGAATCACAGAAGTGGACAGGGGCACTGAGACCACACAGAGTATTATCAAGAACTGGGGCTCTAACCCTCAAATTTGCAGGCCACATTTGTGTCTGTCCTTTTCACCCGTGTTAGCAGCCACATCTCAGGGATGGCCAGGGGCAGTCACGGCCTGGCCTTTATTTGAGAAGACGGCGCCAGCAACTGTATGGCAGGTTTAGAAAAATCACTTATTTAAGGTCTTTGATGGCAATGCATGTGAGCAATGCTCTATTAATAGAGCTTGGGCGTTGCCATGATAGCACAGTGTAAACAGCCCTCGGTCTGGACAGTGTCTGCAGGACAGCATGACTAGCAGCACACGCAGTCGGAGCGGCAGCAACCCACTGAGCAGGGTTTGCCTGTCAGCTCCCAGAGACACCTCAGGGACACCCAGATGCTACCCAGCTGGGAGAGAGGACAGTCCATGGGACACAGACCAGAGTCACCCAGGGGTATCAGAGAGACACTCTGCCAGCCCAGCATTGCTTTGCACCTGAAGAGAGCAGAACTGCTACAGGGAAGCCAGGTCTGGACCCTGAAATAAATCCCAAAAGGCATCTCTCAGAGTGAGTCTGTCAGCCTGAGCAGCTGAAATATGCTTCCCGATGTGACATTTCCAAGGCTGCTATCGTTCAGGCTAAAGCCTCACCTCCAAGCTCTGCACCTCTACATGTTGGATGCTACATGCTTTTGCTGACAGGGCAGCAACTTGGGGTTCTCAGCCCCAAGGTATCCTGGACAAGTGTCTGCCATGGGCCCCAGAACCCGGCAAGGCGCAGAGGAGAATGAATGACATCATGATTTATTTAATCTCATGAGACAAGCACTTCATTCATTTGTCCAAACATCTTCCGAATGCCCAGTAGATGATCAGAATGATGGCAATATGTGGCTTTTCTTCTTTCCCTGCATGGGTGACAGAGAACTAAGGAACCCCCAAACCAGAACTAGTCCATGAGCAGCACAAATTGTATGGGAGCTTTGCGGACGTGAAACCGGGTTTGGTGTGCGCTGTGTGTGTGCAGCGAATCAAGGAGCGGGAAGGGGGGCAGCTGGGACGAGGAGGTGGGGAGGGGCAGGGGGAAGGCAAGACCAACAGGTGCCCGCTGTCAGCACCCAAGCAGGCAGCGGAGAGCGTGTGATCTCCATCCTGGTTCTGTGCTCTGTCTCTAGCATTTTGGGGACCCCTCACAGGAATGGGGCAGAAAGAGGAAGGAAGAAACAGGAAGCCCAGGCTAAGAAAGGACAGAGGGCTCCAAGCCTAGACAGGGCTTGGCTGCCACACACATCAAGGACTGCTTTCGAAGAGTTGATGGTCCTAGGGTCTCAGGGACATGGAGGCTCAGACAATGGTGGCTGAGTCCCTTCTTGTGGAAGCAACTGTGCTCGTATACTGGGCTGGAGGGAGAGGAAGGCAGGGTGCAGAGCCCAGGCTTGAAGGAGGATAGGAAATCAGGAGAACTAACCACTGGGCCAAGACACAGTGCCTTTTGTTAGGCAGAAACGGCCCGGACTTTCCCTTCTAAAGTGTCTCCTCACTGGCACCTTGCACCCCCCGGGCCTCCCCCTAGCTTCTCTTGCCTTCTTGTCGACTTTCGCTGTTCAGTGACAGTCACGTGTTAGTTGGCCAGGGCCACTGGGATTTATGTGGCATCCTTCCTCTTCCCAACAGAAAGGGGACTCATCCTTCAGGAGGGTCTTGCATTATCTCATTTAACTCTAACAACAAAGCATGAGGTGTCCCTATTGTACAGGTGGGGACATCGAAGCTCTGAGAGAGGAAGTGTCTTGCCCAAAGTCACACAGAAGCAGATGGAGCAAACCAGACTCGAAAGTCAATGCCTTTCTAGGGTGGGCTGCTTCCTTCCTGAGGCCGACAGCTTCCCATCACACCCTTGCACCCCGAGAGCCTCCCGCTCCTCTCAGCTGGCTCCCTGGGCTGGGGCTCCCTGGGCTTGTCTCCAGCACTGGGAGAGAAACGCGGTGCTTTTAATAAGAGGGACTGTCAGGGGACACTCAAGTTGAGGTGGAGGCCAGGGTCGTTTCCATGGTGCTACAGTTCAAACGTCCCCTCTACGACTCATGTTGAAACTTAATCCCCAGTGTGATAATAATGAGGGGGGGGGGCTGTAAGAGGCAATGGAATCATGGGGGCTCTGCCCTCCCAAACGGATTAATCGATGCAAGGATCAATGGATCGAAGGGCTGATGGATCAATGGGTTACCACGGGAGTGGGACTGGTGGCTTTGTAAGAAGAGGATGGCCAGCACGTGGAGTAGTGAGAGGCGGGGCCGTCTGCTGACGGCGGAGCCTGCGCTCTGAGACACCGAATGTGGTGGCCTCTCTAGAAAACCTAACATGAAACTGCCACAAGAGTGCAGCACAATGGGGAGGTGCATAAAATAAGATTATTCAGAGAGCTGAGAGTAAGTAAGGCAGGAAGGAGGCCGGGCCGTCTACTCTCCTCTTGGGTCAGAAGTTTACAGATTCTCTGACCCTCATAGTATTTGTGAAGTGAGGTCATGGCCCAAGCCCAGTGAGTGCATGCCGAGGGTTTAACGTCACAAAGTAGTCTCAGTTCAAGCTGCCCACTCACGTGGACGTTCTCCAAGAAGCCAATGGCTGACTCCCACTAAATGGCCCAACTGGCTCCCCTGGAGCTGGAGGGGAGGTGGGGGGAGGAGCGAGGTCCGGCAGGGGTGGGGAGAGAGGGGGATGGGAATGAGGAAGGCACCTCACTAGTGGCTCTTAAATGGTGCTCCCATGGTCCCCTGGCCTCAACCGAGGGGTCCCTGGGCTAGAATGGAATAACAGAGAGATTTCTCCTTCCAATTAAACTAAAATTAAATTAACAGAGACAACATTCTCTATCTTAAAATTCTTCTATGATGTTTTCTTGAAATGTTTGTGCTTCCTACTATTAGTAATTGTTGGCTGTAAAGAGGTAGCAAAACAGAAAGCAAATGGAAGGAGGGATAAATGAATAAGTGGTCAAAATCATAAACAGCTAATTATGTTGAGTTTACTAGGTGATTTTTTATGCGGTTATCTGCTCATGATTTCATAAGAGAAACTTAGAATACAGGAATGGTCTGTGCTGCTGCTTAGCTCCCAGAGCATATACAGAAATGCCCGGGAGGAGGGAGCATCGGATCTGGAGCTGACCTGTCCCGGGGGGCAGCCGTGTGGCCCCATGCGAGCCACCTGGCCTCGCGAAGCTTTGGGCTCCTTACTCCTTACGGTAAAACGGGAACAAGTGGCGTCTACCTCTCCACGTTGTCTCGGAGATTCCAAATACCGAAGAGGCTCGAGCAAATGTTCCAAGGTAGCTGTCATCGCTATTGTCTTCCAGAGTCACCTGCAAGAGAAAAATTGTTCTGTGATTCCAAGTTGTTTGCTGTGTGAAGAAATTCGCAACGACTGCCTCTAATTCTGCTCCGTCTCTATGGAGGCAGATTTTTACGACACTTCAAGGACAGGATGTTTTCCCCTGGTCTGTGGGGAAGCGGTGCCTGAGTGACATGACAGGAAGTGACAGCCACGTCTTTACTTGTTCTTCTCCGTCATCTCCATCGGTGGGGGGCAGCCACCTCCCTTAGCATTGCTGGCACCAGTTCCCCGGGCAGGGGGTGCGGTGTGGAGGTTATGGTTGCAGACAGGACCGAGCCCTCTCCCCGTGCCTTATGAGATTAAAAGTGTATTTTTCACTCATTCTATGTGACCAGCGAGGTCTGGTGGGCTTTCTGTTTTGCAGTGGATACTCGTGGAGCCAGGGTGATGAAGATATATTTCCAAGATTCCCGTCTGAAAACAAAAGACAGAGAGGAGGCAAACCACACCCAGGCTGTTAACCCTTCTACCTGGAGGAGATCTGAGTCTTTTCTACTCCCGCTGCTTAGGCCAAGGCTGGTAACACGGTCCCACTTCCCTTCGGAGAGGATGGGGAGGGCAGCCACCCTGTGCTTGGACAGGGGAGAGC